>PVKS010025278.1:0-30058 GCA_004027875.1 Aplodontia rufa
TATTGTGATATATCTAATTGCTTGAATTAGAAATCTCAGTCATCTATCTAGTCCTTAACAGTCCCATGCAAACTGTATCTGGAACCCATTCGTCTCTCTTCATCTCCACTCTCCCTATCCCAGTTGGAATCCTCATTATCATTTATACTACCTCTACAGACTCCTAACATCCTTGCACTTCCTACCCACCTTTAGTTCAGTCTCCTTAGGACACTCAGAGGGATCTTTTTAAGTTTGATGATCTCGTTCTCTCTCTCTCTGTCAGAACCCCTAATACTTTCTGTTTACACCTAAAGTAATATATAAAAAAATTCCTATTTTCTGTGAAATCCATCCAGGACCCTTCCAACTCTTTTTCATACCAGTATCTTTTCTTTGCTATTCAGTCTCTCCTACCTTCCCTCTCACAGAACATACTACACATTTTATTTTGTACATGTGTTTTCCTTTCCCTGAAATACTTCCCTGCTACCGTTCATGTAACTGAGCCCTCTTTCTTTAAGTCCTAGTTTAAAAGCTGTATCCTCTGCCGGGCTTTCTGTGACAATGTGCACCTCCCTGTAATCTAAATTGGATACACCAAGCTACCCTATTCCCCATAAGCACTTACAAGAACTGTGCATAATTGCTTTTATTGTTGTCTTCTTAGTAATTATCACAACCTGTAATTACCAATTTATTTAATTTACTCAGTTACATTATTTCTATCCCCCACTAGGTTGAAAGCTCTGTAACTGTTAGGACCATGTCTGCCTTACTTACTACTACGAATCAGAGCCTTGGAGAGAGTCATGATCTCTTAATATCTAAAATGCCATTCTTTTTATGACAAATTGTTACTTTATATAGTATTAAATAGAAAAGATGTCGGCAACTTCTCCTACATCCTTTTAATACTATAATTATTTAGAAAGTATATTTTACCATGTCATTCTTGTTCACACATGAAAATACAAAAAATGATTAAAATAAATATTTTAAGGAATTCCTGAGGCTTCTTTACATTGAAAGTCAAATCCATGGTCCCTTTTCAGCACTCATTTTATTCTCCACGCAATCAAGAGGATTGGTGATTGGGCTATTAATTAAAATCTAAGTTCTAGCTTATTCTTCCATGCTCTTGGCAAATAAATCTATAAAATTAATGCTGTTAATTTCTTGATCTTGCCAGACAGTGGTACCAAAATAATTTTGGCACCATAAATTCTTATGAACTCCCATTTCTTCCTCAAATATTTCTTAAGTGATTTGCTTAAATATCAAAACATTGATTTTTGTTCCTTCATACTAGCAGGATTTTTTTTTAAGTTTGGCATCAAGCTTTGCTTATCTTTAATAGAAGAGAAAAATATTGGTTATCTTTAAGGTATATTTACTCATGTGTGCATCAAAATATACATCTGGGTGGATTGTAGAAAACCATCTGTAAATTAATTTATTACTTAAGATATTTTTGAATGTCATTGGATTATCCTTAAATATTGAAACATATTTCAAAACATGTTTTTTCAGTAGCCTTATATACTGTACCATACTTATCATTCAAAGGATATATATTCAAGATGGTAAATAAGTCTTTATACGTATTACCTGGCAAGTAGGAAAAAAAATCACAATTTTGCTGTTGTAAAACCTTGGGCTTGAGTCTGTTCAGAATTATAGCCAAAACACTAAATGAAGTCAGAGCTCCCCAAACATGTCAACAGCCTGTGAAAGCCACTACTGGCTTTTTGTTTACCAAGTGATTTAAAAGTGCTTACCACATGCAGATGAGGAGTAGTTTTGTAGCACATGATGGTAAACTCTTCTTACAGTATTTTGGTCAAGGTGGAAATATGCCAAGCTAATGCATTTGTGTTAAAATTGGAGATTTTTAAATTACCCAATTATAAAAAAATAATTGTGTATTGGGGGCAATGAAGAGCTACAATGAAATTTACTACATTTTAGTATTTTGCTGCATAATATACAATCTTATTAATACTCAAGCTCTATATTGCAGCATAGAAAGAAGAATGTCTTAAATCTGTTCAATTTTAGGAATGAAAACAAAAATACTTAGCATATATAAGCTCGCTCTGCTTGTTTATTAAAGGTGAAATCCTGTAGTACAACGTAAAGTTTTAAGAACAAATATAATACGCTCTCAGATGCACAGTAAAACAAAAGGACTCTTTTAGATCCTGACATATTTGGCTACATTCTTTATTAATTAATTGCCTGTAATATGACCCTAGATCAAATGACATTCTCATGTCAGTGCTTACGTCAATTGCATTTTTTAAAACAATAATAATTTTTGCCAGACTTTTGGGTTTTGCCACAGTGGATTAATTGAAGACCAACTGTAGAGCAAAGTTATAATTTATTAATCACGCACGTGTGCACACATGTCCTAAATAAAATGGAATAGTTCTTACAATTAAAAAAATTAAAAGACTAATGTTATTTAAAATATTATGTGTTATTTTATACAAAGATTTTTCAGAATATGTTTTATTTTCTGGGACTGTGATCAATGGATTTGGCAGAGTTCAGGGAATTTTTCTTTGCAGCATATGAAAGTACATCTACATATTGAATTGCCTGCCTCGGCCCAATTCCAGCTACTTTCTGGGATCTGTTTATTATGGACTATGCACAGAAATGGAACCATAAACAAGATCTCATTTCTGAGGAGTTAGAACACTAATCACTTTTATATTATGCCTGATAAAATGCAAAATCTAAATGCTGTGGGCTAAAAAGATAAAAATGTGCTAATCCTTCCTGTGGTCAGTGACCATTTTAAATTTTTCCATTGTATGAGCTCCAAAGGGTAAACACTATGGGATTAAATAAGAACTCTGCATGTTCATGAACATTCTACTAGAGATATTTTCTAGTTCTTCAATGGTTTGATCCTGTTTTTTTTTAATTTAAATGACTATTTTTTGTATCCATTTTCCTGGCTTGATCTGGATTTGTTCTTGAATGCTATCATGAACTGTATAATTTGGCGGAGAGTATTTTTTAATTTTATGTGGCATTTGAAGCCTTATAAAATAATATCTCTTTTCAAAATGCAAATGATTTGGAAAACCTAGGCTTAAAATTTATTGAGTAAACCAAAATATCTCTCATTAAGGGCCAGACATTGTGCCAAGTGTATTGCATTTATACTTCATTTAAAACTCATAAAAACATTAGGACATTTCAAGTATACACATTTTGCAAATGAGGAACTCGAAATGTAGAGATGTGAAGCAATATTCTCAACATGATTCCAAATGGTTAATTCGGATTTCAAAGTCATGAAATCTGGCTCCAGAGTGAGTATGTGCTTAACCTCTACACTATTGGAAGACTATCAGAATAACAAAACTGTAAGCAATTAGGTTTCAATCTTTGTGGTCCATGTTTTGTGCAATAGAAGACTGGAAATGGAAGATGTGTTCCATGCGAAAGTGGGAATGAGACATATTTCTTTATTTCCTCTTCACAGAGGGAGAAAGGGATGGAGAAACTCTGTCAGTCCTACTGTGTTTCCAGAGGAAATACATGAAACATAGAACTAGTGATCACGGCCACAAAGCTAGTATTCAATCTTACCGAATGTTATTAAAACATGCTTCTCAAAATCTGTAGTTAAATTTTATGTAAGAGAACCTTCTGACTTTAAACTTCTATGTACTACAATGCAGATAAAGATCTTTTCACATAAGATATGGAAAGGGTACAGGACTGTTGATACTGGAAACTGAGTACCAAAGATATTCTGACTTCCTATCTCATGTACATGGGGATGGAATAGTTATATGAATATAACAAATTTAAATATCTCAACGTTTACAATTCTTTGCCCATTTGCTGACTAATACTTGAGATAAATAATACTTTAAATTGTGTACATAAGGTATATTTTGCTTACAATAAAGAACTTAGAAGCTAAATAACATAAAAATTGACTTATTCTCTGATCCCTGAAACCTTTGTAATTTGCTATATAAGTTCCACTTGTATTCCCAGAATGCTATTTTATTCCCTACTAGAGAATGCAGAATCAGCTTCAACACATCCTTTGACTTCAACTTGACTTTCAAAGTTCTGTCAGGTTGGTGTTTGAATTGTTTGCACTTTTAGTTGAAAAACATTAAAGTATTCAAGAATTAATGAATTAATATTTGTAAAGTACTTAGTACTGATTCTGGAATTGAGAAGGTTTCAAAAAATTTTCACAGACTGAATTTTAATGCGACTGTTAGTTTTTATGATTATTAAGATACTTAAAAATCTTGACTCATTTTATAGCTTTTTTATACAAGTACAGTTGAAATAGTAAGTTGTGGATATGAATTTCAAGAAAAAAGTTGTTCTAAAATAATAACATTGGATTGTGATATGTAGCTTTACATTTTGTTATATAATTTAGGATAAAAGGTTGCTGTAAAGTTTTAATTAAGGTCAATACTGAGGGAGCAAATCATTCCTGTGAGAAAGTGGTATGATCTCTCTGAAAAGAAAATTATTAGTCACCAAGGAATGCTGGAGCAGCACCGCCTTCGCAGAAGGATTAGGAGTCATGAACTTAGGGTTTTGTGGTAATATCAGGACATCAAGAATTTATAATAAGTTATATTAATATTTAAGATTAGGTCCAATCTGTTGAAATAAATTAAAATTGGCATATTCAGGCAAATATGTCTAAATCAGAGAGGGAATCAATACTACTCTGTCTTCTGCTCTGAGGGGCTTTGACTCTGCTTCACCTAAGTTTTCACACAGCTTCTCACCAAAATTCTTGGAAACCTTAAATATAAAGATAGGCAATAACTAAAGAGACATGATTGGGCTTTTAAATAAACTGTATACAAGCATAATCTATAAACCTGAACAGTGACCACCTCTATTTTGTGTTCTTCTCCATAAATGATATGCAGTAATAATATCACTCAATAATATGGCTAAGAATACTTATTTAAACTGATGAAATATCCAAGTGTTAGGAAATTAAATTTATGTTTCAAATTATATGTAACTTGGATTATGTTTATGTAAATGCATATGTTACTCTTAAAACATGTTTATGTCCACTTTTATTATAGATTTTTTTACTTGTATAATCATATTTAACTCTATATAATATTCATTTATTATTTCATCTACAATACTTAATTTTCCATATGTCTCTATCTAATTGATTAAAATCTCTTCAAAGACAGATAACATATAAATTATCTCTAACTCTGGACATTTTTCTAGCGTTGTGGTTATTGATAAATATTTTGAATTCTTAAAAGCCATGAAAGGAGAACTTTAAGAATTAAAATACAAATGACGTGAAGAATTCAAAGGTGTTTATCAGCATTTATTGTTATAAAGTGATTACTATATTGAGACATAGGACATGATTGTGTACCAATCCTAGGTTTTCATTCACTTCAACTGGAAGAGGAGAAAAATAATAGAAATCCAAAGATAAACTGTCCTTTATTAAAAAAAGAAATGAATGTTGTAATATTTGTATAGAAAAATGGATGCCACATAAAACCACCCATGTCAATGCACAGTTTATGTTTATCTAATATTTCTACATTGGCTTTTTTTCAGGAGTATTATACATATATTTTCTTTTCAGATATTTGTTTTATTATTGATCTTTCAACTTGGCCTGCCTAGGCACCATTTATATAATTTTATGTCTTTATTATTCCAACAGCTTTTATATTATTTATCTATCAGATTTTATTTATTGGTTCCAGTCTTTTTTTTCTATGTCTTTTTTATTGAGAAATTTATTTGTTGAACAGTCATACAAATTTTAACAAAATAATATATAATGTATATAGATTCTGAAAATTGGATTTGCCCCCAAGAGTGCCCCCCCAATACCCACACTTATCCCTCCCTTCTCCTTCCCACAACATCTCTAAAAAAAGTATTAGGCTGTATAACATTACACATTATCTGGATTTAACACATGATACTAGACCACCTCTCTCAATGGCCAGGGTCTAGTTCCAGCCTCCACAGATGAGTGGAGACATTCGACCCTTGGTTTCTGGGTTAAGCTGATTTCACTCAGCATAATTTCTTCCATAGCCATCCATTTACCTTCAAAAGCTGCAATATCATTGTTTCTAATTGCTGTCTTTTAATACTTCAGTTTTAATTAATTATTTTATTGTAATTTTCCTTTTTGATATTTTTTTTTGCTAAATTATTCATTTTCTGTTTTGTCTGGGCTACTCTTCTCTTACTAAAAGTTTTTCAAACTTTATATGCTTAATCTAATATCCCAGCAAAATACCCTTATTTTGTTTGTTTTCTAACTGATACAACAAGGCATTAGAGATCATCAAACTCAATTTTCTCACTTTGCACATAAGGAAAAAGGCCCACACGTGAGAGGTAGTATACTAAATAGCTGGAAGAAGCATGTAATGCATAGGTCCCAATTTGGTGTCACTTTTATTGTGCCATACAAAGTTTTATTGATTTCAGTATTTTTTATTTTTTTAAATTTTTTTTAAGAGAGAGGGACAGTGAGAGAGACTGAGAAAGAGAGAAACAACTTTATTGAGTTTTTCACATGGCCTTAGTTGCTCCAACACTTAGTTGTGTACGTGGTGCTGGGGCCTGAACCCGGGTCCTCATGCTTGCCACGAGCGCTGAAACCGCTGAGCCACCGCTCCAGCCCATGATTTCAGTATTTTTTAAAAGCACGTGTTAATTGCTGCCAAAATTCCACATCCTGCATTTAATACTTTATTTAGATATCCCTATTTATTCCTCAAAACAAGTTCATGATATCTGATTCCATCTAATTTTTAAGATACAAGAAAGAATTAGGGTTAAATATTGAGGTTTAGAGGCCAGAGCAGTGGTTCAGTGGTGATGATGCTTGCTTGGCATGCACTAGGATGCAAGTTTGAACCCCTGCACATGTAAGCAGCAGAGCATGGGAGCAACAAAAAAAAGATGAAAAACTAAATAATAAATTGATTCTCTCTTTCTCTCTCTTTCACTGTCCCTCAAAAAAAGAAAAGAGAATGATTTTAATTGTAAAATGTTTTTCTAATTACTTTCTCATTTTGTTTTCATTATTATCATGTAGTTATATTTTCTCCTCTACATTTTAAAATTTTTATTTCACATTGAGTTTGTAAGTCATTTCAAGAAATACCAATAGTCAAGGATACATAACAAAATACTGATATAGTATACTGTGAATAGAAGCCAAATGACAATGTCCATCATTCCATTAAAGAAATTAAATCAATTTAAAATAATTATAAATTCCATGGATCCTTCATACTAGCATCCAATTTCAGCTTCTTTTACATTATAAAATGTATGTGAAATATAGACAGCATACTCCAGATATTCCTTACCTATATAAATCGTGGAGTGTTTTTCTAGTTAAAAGATCCAGTTGGTAATCTATGACAAACAAATGTATTTTGTTCTCATAAACATTAATGTTGCAGGCTGGATGTTCAGAAACAGGGATGATGGTTATCAACAAGAAATCATTCAATTTGGTTGACAATATTTTGTTTTGCCTAGTATTAATAAAATAAGATAGTCACGTTATTTTGAGCAAAGAGTTTATTTTGAGAAGGATAAAAGATGTGACAATATAAACTTATTGCTCACTTTTGAAATAATATTTAACTAAATTTTAGTTCTATAGGTTTTATGCAGTCAACATTTAATAATGGGAAATGGTTTAACAATTACAAACTAACATATTTTAGAGAATGGTGAAAAGGGTCAAACTGTTATAACTTCATGGAAAATCAGAATCAATGTATTAGCTAATCACTTGCAGATATGACAATTTAAATTTATTGAAGTGAATTTACATAGAAGGATTGTCCAGGCTTTGGAAATAATATTAATTAGGAGTTTAATTTACCCTTTCCTTTTAGTTTATCTTAGTTATCTTTACATTATATTTTTAGTATTTTAATAGAAAAGTAATGGGTGTATGGTACACAAATGCACTAACACATAAATGTGTGTGTATATAATCATAACCTCATGAAACCATTGGAAAAATAAAAATGTTAAAAGAATTAAGCCATAAATCCAGCCACTGACACTATTGCATTTCTTCATTGTCAGGAAATATTTGTCAAAAAGGACTGAGGAAACAATGTTTTTCCAAGTAACTTGAGGATATTTATTGCATAGAATATTTCATACTATAAATGCATTAAATACTCTCCTAAAAAATAACCATATATGAACATTAGTATTCAGGTAAATAGTTAATTTGTTTGCAGTATTCTACTAGCTTACATGAGATGTAACCTTATATTTTTAATATTTTACATTTTTGATAGTCTTAAATTACAGATGAGGAAAATGTTAAAAATTCATTTTTATTAGCTTAGGAATATACTCTTTTCAAGCTGATAAAATATATTAATTATCTATTTCTAATTCAATCATTTCAATATGTTCTAAATAAGTTTATACTGTTAATTTGCTTCTGGACACTTCATATACAAAAAAGAGAAATAGATGTCTTTGTGTTGGTATTGCATTTGCCTCTGTTTTTTTATCACTTATTGGCGAGAACAATTTTGTACAAAGCAATAATAAAACGGAATGTAATCAAATGTCACTGTGGTCTGTTATACTGCAGTAATGTCAGATAAGAATAATAGGTTTCATAAACTGCTTGGTGAATCTAGGAACAACCTGATTCTATTGGTGTTCAGATTCATGACTCAATAAAATTTATTCATATACATTTGGTATACACACACTGATCTACAATAAGCTACATCTGTGATTTTATTTAATTATATAGATTTTTTCCCATTGTGGATTATTGAAGGTCTTTATTAAGGAAGATTTTGTGAGCCAAAATTCCTCCATAGATTTGAAATCTCAAGTACAATAAGAAGGAGAAAACTTATTTAAAGGTTCTTCATTTTGAGGTCTTTTGCTAGAGGAGGAAAAATAACCAAATACTTTGCCCTGTTTGTAGTCTTAAGATTTTAAAAAGATATATTAATATCAGGAAAATTAACCGATTGTATAAAGTAGGCACCAAGACAAAGGGTCACTGTAAATGTGACCTCCTGAAATGTTTATGATGGCTGTCATCAAGGGCCAAGCTGTCTGTAACCCTCCATGGTCTGTTGGGACTTGCAGTATGTGTGTCCTAGTGTCCAGTATGTGAAACCCTAATGCCTTCCCCTCTCTTGTGCTGTCTGGGTAAAGTAATACACCATATGTTTGAAGAAGACATATACATTGATTTTTCCAGTATGTCTGTAAACTATTATTAGAGAGAAATGAAGATGCATGGATTGTCCCTATGAAGTTTCAGTGACTGATAGGTACAAATTAAATATCTGCAAAATAGAACATACCATATAACTTTTCGCATAAGGATTCAATTCTTCCAAAATAAATATGTTTAGTTTAAATTCCCAAACTCAAAGACCTATTAGAGCCAGGTCAATTGTACACGTGTTTGAATTGAATTGACGTGTAACACCATGAAGAGTGTGTATTGAGGGTAGCACAAACAATACTTTACCTGAGTGACTAAAATTAAATTAAAAAATAGGTATTGCTTGACTAAGCAGAATTACTTCTGACTTTATTTCCTTAATATGTGACTTTTGAATGAGTTTTATAATATTTAGTCCCAAATCTCTAATCCTAAATATCCAAGCAGAAAGAAAGAGGCTAGTCTCTGCTTGATAGAATAAATAATAGTAAAATAAAATAATTTGCTATTCTATCAAGGCAACACAATCACTTTCCTAATCTGGGATTTATAGGTTTATATGGCCTCTAGTATTTTGACTGGTACCATGGTTTTATGACAAAGGGAAAAAAATCAAGGCAAAAGATGTTCTGCCATTCAATGTCTATTTTGCAATGGTGGAGTGGACCCATGTATGTGCAGAAAATTAATTTCTATCTGAAGAAAATGCATGAACATCACTAGCTCGTCCAGACTTTTATCTTCAAATACTAACCAGATCCTGAAAACTCCCAGTTGCATTTCTTTATGCTTACACTCTTCTCTATATACAGACCCATATAGTAGTCAGCTGCCTAGTCATTCTCTTTGTCTTAGATTGTTATATTTAGTGAAGGCACAAACTAAACTACTATTTAAAAAGACCCCAAAATATATTGACTTAAGCAATATATCATTTTTAGACAAAAATGCAAATGCATGGATTTAGACTGTCATGTTTCCCTGTGAAGTTTCAGTGGCTGAAGTGTACAAATTAAATAGATACCTGCATCACGAAATATACTGTGTAACTTTTTATATAAGAATCAGATTCTTCAAAGAAGAAACACTTTTAGGTTACACTCCCAAACTCAGAGACCTAACAACCAAGTTAATCACAGTCTGAGCTATTGCACATCTGTTTGTAGTCATTGAGCCATAATTAAGACACATAGCCATGCCAAGCTTAAGAGAGGCCAAGGAATGTACCCAGTTTAAACTTAGGGGGTCTTTTATTTAAAGAAAGGAGAATGAATACTAATGTATAACTAGTACAGTCTGATGACAGATTTCCTACAGGTATCTGTAAACTTAACTGGTTCAAAAATGGAGTCTTGATATTTTCCTTCTAAATATTCTTCCCCTGTAGTTTACTTCATTTCTGTGAATGTGAGCCATATTTTTCCAATTATTCATGACAAAAATGTTAGAGTTGCCTTGGATTTTTTCCATTTCCCCCCTTGATTTGAAGTTGTTTCCATCAATACATTTTGCCATTGTTTCATTTAAAATATATCCAGCATCCTACATGTGTCTTCACCTCTGCTTCCTCCGCTATACAAGTCACTATTATTTCTCACCTGGATTATTATAGTTACCTCCAAAATGGTCTTCCTACTTCCTAACTTCCAAACTTACTTTGTAGCAGTCTCTTCTACACACAGCAACCAAAGTGCTTTTCCAATCATGAGGCTCTTCTGCTCAAACATCTGAGCTTACTGATCCACAGGTTTTGAAAGTTTTTCCTTTCCTGATACATCAATCCTTGCCCACCACCCTTACTCTTTCATCCATTGTCCTGTCCTCTAGGCTCTTCCCCAAGCACAATGAGCCCCTTCCTCTTAGGGATCTTTGAATTCTCTTTGCTCAAAATTGTTCCCCCAATCTTGGTTTTCAGTTTTTCTCTTCCTTCAAATTGCTTTTCAAATACCACCTTTTCAGACAGAGATTCTCTGATCCTGAGCATTGTAGACAAAATAATACATGCATATCAGCCGTTTTCATTTGCCTGTCTCTAATTTATTGCTCTTCATAAAATAGTTACCGATAGTGTTAAAGTATGTATATACATTTTTAAAAACTCTTTCCAAAGTTAAAAGGCATTGAACATAGTAGTTATTCCACAATAACTAGTTGAGAAGTAGGTGTTTTTCAGAGTAATGCCCCTCAGGATAGCCATATATAATCCCTGGAATCGTGGTTGGTGATATGGCAAAGGGTAAATAAAGTTGTGGATGGAATTGTTTGCTAATCAGCTGACTTCAAAATAGAAAGATTATACCAGATAATCTGGCAGGTCCAAGGTACTCATAGGGTTCTTCAAAGTGCAATAGGGAGGCAGAAGATGAGAACAGAGACAGGGCACCATGAGAAGGATCTGGACCATTGTGCTGGTTTTGAAGATGGAAGAAGAAGCTTCAAGCCAAGAAATGCAGATGGCCTTCAGAAGTTGAAAGAGGCAAGTGAACAGATTCCCCTCAGGTCTGCAGGTAGAATACAGCCCACTGTCATTAAGATTTTAGCCCTGAGATCCATTTTGAACTTGAGCTCTCCAGAACTTTAAGACAATGTGTGTGTGGGAGGCCACATCTGTCATTGTCAAAAAGGTCTTTTACTCTGATGGAAAAAGTAAGTTTGGGAACTACTCTTCATCAAGTGATACTAGAGTGAAATTAATAATTACCCTGTTTAGTGTTCTTTAAAACTCCAGTAAAATAAATATACTGGAAAAGTATTTGAAAAATATGCTTCTGTTGAAGTATGTTTTCTGCTTAAATCATAGCTTTGGGTTTTATTCTTTAAATAAACTATTAACCTCTATGGAAAATAATAAAATACAGTAATTAGCTCCTTTTTATTTATTTATTTATTTTAGGTTCACAATGTTTAATTGGAAAAAAACATGAATAAAACTCACAGGAAATATATTTCATGAATGAGAAATGTTAGTCACATAGTGTATGAGTTCCAAAATTATTAAAGCTTTATTGCTCAAATTGGGATTGAAAAAGACCTCTGCGGAAAGTAAGGTCTAACCCAAGTTTGACGTATACCCTTTATACAACTGATTCTCAGGAGAAGCTGGCTTAACTACCACAGTGGAGATGACAATGACAGTAAGGTCCCTTGATGTTAGAGGGTGGTTCCAGTGTTTGCCTGTTGCAGCCTAAGCTCTCATTGTGCAGAGAACTGGGCTGACATTGTACAGTCAGTCAGAGATGCTCTTTCTCTTCTCTCTCTCTCTCCAGAAAAGCAGCTGACAGAGTGTAGCCCTGCCTAAGCTCTCCAGGAGTATAAATTCTTGAGTTTTTGCATATTTTGAAGTCCCCAATAATTGAGATCAATAACTCACATATAGTGGATTCTGAGGAGGAAATTTGCTTATACTTTTTTTAAAATTTTAATTGGATAAACATGGTCTTACGACTAGAAGGGGTTCATCGTCAATCAATCAAGAGCAAAAGTGTAATGACAGAACTAGCCAATATTAGTGCCAGACCATGGTTTCCCCCCTTTGGGTTCTCCATGGTTCCATGTTTCACTTTACTTAAGACCCAAGTTAATTGGACTTCTCATGGAAGTCAGAGGTTCCGCTCAGGTTAGATTCACCCATACTACCTCCCTTTGGTCACCTTGATGTCCTTCCTATTCCCTTCCCCCCTAAATCTCCCAGGAATCTAAACACAGTTCCCCATGAACATGTAAGAATTCATACATGTGGAGGTAATTGTTAGGTTAGCCATCTAACAATCTGTTTCTGCTTATATTCTAGCAATGAATGAAAACATTTGGCCCTTGAGTCTCTGAGTTTGGGATACTTCACTTTTTTCCATCTCCATCCATTTGACTGCAAATGCCATAATATCATTTTCTCTAATACCGAGTAGTATTCCATTGTATATATGTACCACAGTTTTTGGATCCATTCATCAAGTGAGGGGCATCTGGGTTGGTTCCATAATTTAGCTATGGTAAATTGAGCTGCTGTAAACATTGATGAAGCTGTATCTCTATAGTAAGCCGATTCTAGCTCTTTTGGGAAGGTACTCAGGAGTAGGATAGCTGGGTCAAAAGGCGGTTTCAGCCCTAATTTTTTGAGGAGTCTCTACGCTGCTTTCCAGAGTGGCTGTACTAGTTTGCAGTCTCACCAGCAAAGTAACAGTGATAGCCTGTTCAACAAATGGTGTTGGACATATTGGATAGCCATATGTAGACAACTGAAATTGGATCCTTACCTTTCACCCTGTACAAAAATTAAATGCAAATGGTTCAAGGATCTGGGTATCAAACTGGCAACTCTACAATTGCTTGAAAAAGAAGTAGGATCGTCATTACATGACATAGGGGTCTGCACAGCTTTCCTTAACAGGACTCCCATGACGCAAGCGGTAAAATCAAGAATAAATGCATGGGATGCAATTAAATTTAAAAGCTTTTGCACAGCTAAAGATTTAGTCAAGAGTCTCAAAAGAGAACCTACAGAATGGGAGAAAAGTTTTGCCTGCTACACCTCAGAGAGAGGGCTAATATCCAGAATATACAAAGAACTCAAAAAATTAAATACCAAAACCACTAATTACCAAATTAATAAATGGGCTATGGAACTAAAAAGAAATTTCTCAACGGAGGAAGTCCAGAAAGCCCATAAATATATGAGAAAATGCTCTACATCACTAGCAATAAGATGAATGCAAATCGAAACTTCACTGAGATTTCACCTCACTCCGGACAGAGTGGCGAAAATGAAGAATACAAACAATGACAGGTGCTGGAGGGGCTGTGGGAAATTCGCTTCTATTTAGGACTATAAGCCAGACACCACACACTATTCCGTGCATATGACATGTTTCTACATAATCCTAGTTACAAATCTGTGTGAGAAGTGCTGCAGTTATATTTCATACAATGAGAAAACCGAGGCACAAGAGGTATAAAAGTTGTTCGAGGTTCAATAATTTCTAAGTATTTTGGGGAAAGAATTTCTCTGAGAGTTTCTGCCTGAATCAGTGTCAATATATACTTTAAAATCTTGGATAGTTATGAATTAAACAATCCTAGGGAGGTGGAGAGCTAGTGTTTAAGCATTTATATGAGCTCATTACTTTTTGAGGTTTCTCTGTTACAGTTTTCAATTCTGCGCTTTTCCAGAGAGCTGGCTTACACTGTGCTCTGTATGCATGTCCATGTGAGAATGTGTGCTTGTGTGTTGCCTTCGCAGCTGCTGAAGATGCACCTGGCTCAGCCTAGACCCAGCTAAAACCCACTATTAGTGAAGATTATGTTGGATACTTGGAACAGTATTTGTTCATCTACAGCATTAATGGTTGACCCTAATGTTCCTTTATCTTTAAGCAGCCAATCTTCTTTTCAGAACACTATTCCTATTGCACTATATTTAGCTAATGATCTGATGTGCTGTCATTCTATTCATCCCACTAGTTTTCAGTTTTAGCTATTTGAAATCTGTATAATGAAATAAAATAGTAGAAGTATGTCCCTAGGATATAGAAGCAATGATATTTCTTTTCTTTGATTGTTAAACCTGGTCATTCATGCAACCAAGAAGATGAGTTTTAATTAAAAGTGGTATTTTCTTTTTTGTATAATCATTGCAACAGGACAAAAATAGACATTTAATACAAATCTCTTTTTTTAGATATATTATTTAGGAGATGAATTAAATTAGTGCCCACAATGGATTGAAATTATGGCTCCATGTTGAGTTTTTCTTCTGAAAAATAATCAATAACCTACATATTTCTTGAGTACCCATTTCAATAGGAATGATCTATGAGATTTAAATTGTTAATTGAAGTACATGAAGGGTATTTAGATAACCAATCACATTTCTACACAGTGATGAAAGACAGCAATTTAAACTCACAAGCATGAGTCTCATTAATTGTTCTTCCTCTCAAAGTGAGATTTCCATTGCAATTTGTTTTCTTAATTTTTCATAGGTTCTTCTTCTACTGACCCCAGATAACTTTCCTGACATTAAGGCAAGATGACCAAATTTGGTCAATTACTATGGCACATTAAAATGAACATTTTTCAATATGATATTTAATTATGCTTTTTGAAATAAGGTTGTAAACATTATTTTTTTCAATTAATCAAATAATGCTTAATTATTGAGATGAATATTGATTACAATTCAGGTAATGCTTTTGGTATTACAAAGGATAAAATTTATCTGACACTGAAGAATCAGATGGATTAGAATGAATGGAAGGAAATTTTTATAGGAAATTTTTGATTTATAGGAAAAAGGAGTTACTTTAATTAATTTCAATAAACGGTGAAGGAAGAGTAAAATAAATTCAATAGAAGAGTTTCATATGAGACATTCAGGGAGAAAGTTCAATACAATTAATTTTAATATAGTCCAGGGATTATGTTATATGGATTCAGATTACAGGTATCATTTTCACTAAGTGAATGTTTTTGTTTTCCTTAAAAACTAGTAATTAAGATATATTTTTTAAATTATTTTTTAAGATATATTTTAAATAATAAAATGATATCCTCTGAGTATGTCTTAATTAGAGATGCTTTTCTCTGTTCCCCTTATTTCTAGCTGTTAAATTACTACAGATTAAAATATGTTACGTAATATGAGTTTATAGTACCAAATATTCTGATAATATACAAAAAAATACTGCTTTTTAGGCTTTATTTATTAACCAATGAATCTACATTTCAATACAAGGGTTGTCCAAAATAAATCTGCAGAAAGAAGGAACAAATCAAAAACTTTTTAGGAAGATAATTTCTTTTCAACAGATTTTTTCTCATGTATATATAGAAGAGATACTTAAATTAATGTATTTAGATTATTTTCTCATCATTTTAGTATATTTTAGTTCTATGCTGGCAATAAATTCTCTTTACAACATTATCTAGTATTAAGTAGAGACAGAATCTTCCACCATAATACATCACATATAGTAGAAATAATTGTTATTATTTTATTTAATTAAATGGTGTCAGAAAAAAATACTCCCCTTAAAATACCATTATATTTTTCCATTAGAAGGATTTTTAATGTACTGAATTTTAATTTAACAAAATTTGTTTCACTGATTTTTGTACGGTAATCATTATTTTAACACAAAAATTGAGCAAGTTATAATCCGTGCCTTCAAAGAAGCATGTGTAATGTAATAGACAGATCAGATATTTAAAGCAATCACTGAAACGAGGAAAGAAATACAGCTAGGAATGAGGCATTTGCTTTTATATGAATTTGGAAGATTGTGAAGCTTTCTCATAGATGAGAAAAATGGTGTAAAAATTGAACATAAAAGTGATACATAATTTCTAACAGTCAAACAATAATCTGTACCTATACAACCATGCCCAAATGGTTGCATTTCCATAAAGAAAACACAATACATTGAATACTCTGTACTGTGGATACAAATGCAAAATTTCCCATTTTCTCTGCTGTTATAAATGATGCCTGTGGATACAACACCCTTTATTCATCGAGTGCCAACATCTACTGAAGTTTCAATATCAGGGTTGATAAAACGTAGAAAAGTTATTAGGCTGTCACTTTTCTTTGACAATTCCCAAAATGCCAGATGTGTACATAGTAATAAATATTCCAGTTACATGCAATGCCTCAACCTCTGAGATGATGATGTTGGAAAACAGCACAGATGGCATCTGCAATGAGATAGACACGTGCAAGTGGTGAGGTGGCCACAGAGAAAAGCATACTTATGGCAGAGTTATCCTTTGGTAGTCATTGGATGAGAAATTTCCCCAGGTGGATAATGCTTGCAGAAGGACATTTGGAGCCCTCCTTCAGGTTACCTCCATGGATTCCGACAGCAGGTCACTGACTGTTCCTGCCAGGATTAGTGCATGCATGCAGAGCAACACCATGCACCTGTCAGGCTTCCAGAAGGGATCTGATGCATCTACTTACCAGACAATCTTCGCTATATCACAGAGAAGTGCCCATTCTTTGAATGCAGTCTCTATTTTAAAAGAGAGCAAAAGCCATTACAGATAAAGAAAATGAGTTTCAGATTAGTTAAGTGACTTACTCAAGATTACAAGGCTAGTACAGACATAAGGCAGGTACTCTGGGCTTCTGGTGTGGAAAATACAATCATTCCACTGGTAGAATAGCTTGGGTTATCATTTATCATCTCATCCATTGGCTACTCCAAATGAAAGAAAGATAGACATCCATTTACTTAAAAATAGTTATTATATGTAACATTTGTAAACCAAGTTGAGATGATTTACTTTTAATAATTATTTTCCTTGCTCTAGCAACAATAAAGACATGTGTACATGAGACGTTGGTTTGGAAATATTCTCAAGTTCCCAATATATAACTTTTAAATGGAAGAGACAACAGACCTGTAAATATCCCTCAGGAATAGAAAATGCTTTTCTATGTAGAACATTCTGTCGATTAAAACTCAGTAAATGGGTATTCAAATTTCTGGGAGCAGGCAGTACCAGTATCTAATAAATAAACTGGATTACTTATAAATAGTGAGCATGTGACAAATTGTGGGGAGACACAGTTATTCCAAGTGTTCTAGGAGTTCATGTCCTCCCCAGAGCCTTAGTAAGTGGCTAAATATAACACTAGAATTAGAAAATATAATAATCCCTCATCATGAATAAAAAGTCAACAAATGCTTTACCAAAGGGTCATTCCTTAAAATAGAGTGACTTTGAAGGACCACCTTTTTAATAGGAAAAAAGTTTGATGGGTCTGACATCATTCTTTTACCTGCAAACATATCTTCCTCTCGGTTTCTACTTTTAAAGAGTAATGAATTTATTTTACTTTCATCTATGTCCTATCACATTATGAAAAATGCAAACTGGTAAGCATGCATGTTGTGTGCTTGTATGGTTCAACATAAAATAGTAATTAGACTCTGACTGGGCTGCAGAAAGGTTAAATGTTCAATCTGTGCTATTTTAAGACCTGAGAACAACTGCTTTCTCTGTGTGGATGTATTCAGAAATCTCAGCCAGTATAAGGAGGATTTCTAATTGAGAATGCAAGAGTCACTTACTTTTTTTGAAGTTCTCCTTCTTAAATGTGCCTTGTGTTTAGGAATCATTTTACAGTTCAGGACGCTCCTGGGTGTTTATATTTGGAATAATGCCTGTGCAGGAAAACTAAGAACTGGGTCAGTGTGGGCACAGCAGCCCCTTCTGTGAGAATAGGTGTAGAACACCCTGTGTGCTGAGCAAAGAGTGGTATTAAGTTGCACTCTGATTTCAACAGGAGGAGACCCAAGAATCTTACTTGAAACTGAACATAGAGGTTGATAAGTTTCCCTTTCTCCTTAGCCCAATTCCATATTCTCATCAATAATACAGCATTTGACTGGTTACCAATCAAGACAAATATATTAGCTTTTACAATAATCACTTTAATTCCGTTGTTGTTATGCTTTGGAACATAATAATCTATAATTAAGAAAAATAAGTGATTGGGGCTGGAGTGGTGGCTTGGTGGTTACAGCACTTGCCTGCATGCTCAAGGACGCAGTTTAAACCCCAGCACCACGTACACAACAAAGTGTCAGAGCAATGAAAGCCACAAATGAGAAATTGATTCTCTCTCTCTCTCTCTCTCTCTCTCACATTGTCCCTCTCTCTTAAAAAAAAAAAAGAAAAGAAAAAAGAAAAATAAGTGACAATTGTTCTGTGGTCAACACAAGTTACCAAAGATATTTCTTGACCTATTAAGGAACCCAATGGGAAAACTAAGGTTCTGGTCTGGGCAGTTCTTTAAATTTTATTCTATAATACGTGGATGACAACTCATGTCACAGAGTCATGAACAAAGTTTTTATAAAATTTAAATATCACAAAACACAATACCATGCAAGAAAGTGTCATTTTAAAAATATTTGAAACTGCTTAATGGCTGTTACCATCATTTCTGTTTAAGGGTAAACTTCTAATAATGTGTTTGCCCTATCAACTTTCCTTAGGGAAAAATAGCAAATTGCATACAAAGTGGTACTGATAGATGCACCGTATGAATTTAAAAATGATTTTTGACTGAAATAAAATAAATATCACTTTTAAAGACAGTTATTTCACTAATGACATCAAAGAAATGGGAAAAGTGAAACTAGTTTCAAAAGTTTCAAACCATGGATTCTATAGGTATTTCAACAAGGACAATAGGTGAAATGCTAAGGGAATTAATTTCCTGTGTGCTTATTAGTTGTTCTATAAAACAAATCAAACTTCAAGTTATAATGCCTGATCATTAGAACTTCCTTGAATCTCAAGATTTGGTAAAAGTCTTGAATATGCAGACAGTGGCCTCCCTTTTCCTCTTTTGACACCCTAAATTGATATACATGTTAAATTGATAAAGAGGTATTGCTACAAGAGATAAGCTACTGGATTAAATATCCTTGAAGTGGAAGTAAAAACGTAAATGTGCTATAGGAAAAGCAAATTTGGGAGTAATTGTTTAGATGGTTAAACATGAAGGTTCTATGCAACTTGTGCTAATACTGGACTATAAATAGCACTGTGAACTTTGTGACTTAGGTCAATAGGTCCCACACCTTCAACAATAGGCAAACTAATTTGACACAAGTGACTGACTACTAGATGTTTCAACAGCAAAAATAATTACTAATTCTTTTCCCATTAGACGAGAAGTATAAATTAGTTACTGATTTTCTTTCCTTGTCATTTTTTAAATTAATGATCCTGAAAATGTTGGATAGCTGTTTGTTCATAGAATTATGAGAGTCAAGTAGTACATTTTGTTAAAAACAAGTAATGGATTTTAAGTCACAGTTTCATGAAAGGTTAGCAAATTTCTATGGTCAATCTAATGTAAGTGCAGAAAATGCTGTTTCCATAGAAGTCAAATAAATAGTTTTAGAAATACTCCTTTACAAATTAGACTTGTCAGATACATGGTAACTTGCATTTATTAAATATGGACACTTTAAGAAAATCTATTATCCCTCTGTAATACAACTTGTGGCAGCAAACTCCAGGAAACTTCCTAACTCTTCTGAGCTGAAGACTTACATTAAATATAAAAGAGACACCAATGAAATAACATATTTAATTAAGCCATTAGGCATTCTCTTTATGTAACACCTTATTGAAGTGATTATTCTACCTTAGATAAAAACACTAAATCCAGAATATTTGGGCTAGAATAAGCTTAGAAATATGACATTGATAAAGATATCATTCATTAAGTTTAAAAGAAAATAAATAGAAAATATAGTTCATAATGTTTATTTTAGCCTACTATTTAAAAATATTTATTAGACCCATCCACTTAAACTATATTACGCTTACTAGAAAAAATTTAGAGATTAAAATTAGTTTTAAAGAATAGACTGAATCAGGAAACTAAGAAGAATCCTTACAATAGTGCCAATGATCCAGAGTGAATCATGGGCAAGAAGAGAAGTCTGTCTCTTCATACATATGAATCAAATTTTATAAGTCTGCTTCCATGTTCTTGATTTTGATATCTCAAAATATACAAAAAACTTATGTTTGGATTTTTAAAAATTATGATTTGTGTTCTTAGATACAGATGAAAATTACCTTTCACATACATTATTGTAAAGGAAAAACAATGCTGATTTATTTATTTATATTACTGCTTGCTAAATATATGTGGACCTCAAGCAGCTGGGGACACTTTATTTTCAGAACACTTTAACATGAAATAAATAAAGGCATCCTTTCATGAAATTGTGTCTGTTTTGATTAAAGCAATTTTGTGTATATGTTTGCATGTAAGACTATAAAGTGGGGGATGGAGTGGTGGCTCAGAAGTTCTGGGGCTTGCCTGGTATGCCCAAGGATGCGGGTTCGAACCCCAGCACCATGTACACAGCAAAGTGCCCAAGCAATGAAGGCCACATGAAAAACTAATAAAATTTGATTCTGTCTTTCTCTGTCTCTCTCTCTCACTAGTCCTCTCTCTTAAAAAAAAAAAGACTATAAAGTATACTCTAAAAGTATTTTTCTTTAATTTGTATCTTGTCATATTAATGCTACATTATTTATATTTTTCACAATATGAGAGTTTCAAACATGGATATTGTTTCTATAACATCAAGTATATTTTGAATATTAAAAATCATTAATAGTAGAGTTACAGGACATGGAATATATATTGTTGAAGAATGATCACTATTAAAATGATTGTTCCATCCAAAGTAGTATTTTAGCAGCTATTGGATTTGGCTTAGCAAATGAATTCTCTGTTAACAATGTTAAATACACAGGATTGAAAATGATGATTAAATTGTAACTGCAAAGTATAAATATCACTGACATGTTGGTTCATGTTGAAAAACAACTTTGGAAATTACTCTAAAATCAACTTCAATACATCGCTTTTTCACTTAACATAGCACATTAAATAGCCTTTCATATTTTCAACTGTTGTTTGAATGGCATATGTATGAAGTTCAAAAAAGTGATATCTGATTGCCATTTTAAAGAATCGTATGGGATACTGTGGTGATACTAATCGTCTCAAGGCTATGAATGCTTAGGGAGACTACTCTATTTTCTGTATGATAGAATGCTGGGAAAAATAAGATAGAATTAAAGAGATCATTTGTAAACTTAGTACAATAATAACAGATGAGATATGAGGACATCTTGTCCAGGATGATAGCAGTGTAGGTCCTCTGAAAAGTATTTAAATTTGGCTGTATTTGGAAGAAAAAGAATTTGTGGCTGGACTATGCAGTGTGGAAGAAAGAAAATAGTTATAGTTGATTTAAAGATTTTTGTATTATACTTGGAAGAATGGATTTATTAGTTATTAAATGCAGAAGATTAGAAAAGTTCAGTTTTAGATAGGAGAATCCATTCCTTTCTGGACTTGTGAAATTTGAGGCAGCTATTGAATAACAAAATTTTCAGGAAGTAGATGGACTAATGTTCAGGTCAAAGGTCTGGTCTAGACATGATTGTCAGCCATCCGTGTGTACTGGCATTTATACGCATGAAACTTGGTAAGAACATATAGGTAGTGAGTGCAGGAAGGAAGACAAGGAAGCCAGTGACTGGCCTTGGGGCATGCGAAGATTGGGGAAGTAGGTTGTAAGAAACAGAGGAGGTTACAGGAGTTTCTCAGGAGGTAGGTACTAAAAGAACCACGAAATTGGTGCTTTGACGGCCAACTGATGACTGATCAATTGTACTTCAGATATCAAAGAAAATAATGTTGGAAATAAAAATCCAATGGACACAACAATATAGAGGTCATTTGTGATCCTGAAAAATAACTATTTAATGGCAAGGATAAAAAACAGACTAGATTTAGGAGACAATTGAAAGATCAGAAAAGAAAACAATAGATTTGTTTTTCAAAATGTGCATTTCAAATCATTAGTGGTTTATAGAATGAATTTAGTGAATTATACTGCATAATTTGAATGAAATAGAATAAAAAGAATTGATTACATGTACGATTATCCAACTGAAGTTGTGAATATGTGTGTGTGTACATATACATATACACTTTCATATTTATATACATGTTATTAAAAAATATTTAGAGAGGATTGATGTTCTTCTCCCATGTTTTCACTAATCTTGAGCTTCCATTATAAATGCTCAGTAGCCTTTGTTCTGTGCTTGTGCATTTAAAAAGGTTCATTTTCCTTGGCAGAGTGGCTCAGATGGAAGTGTTCTGGTCTGGAGTGGCAATAGAAGAAACTGGAACAGTAGCCCTGTGTGAGACTATAGTACAAAGTTTCTTGGGAAGAAAAAAGTTCTGATTAGATTTGTATATTAGAAGACTTTAATAATGAAAGAATCCCTTGGCCTAAGGAAATATGAGGAATAGAATTGTTATGTGAGCAAAAAGTTTAACTTACTTCAGTGTTCAAGGTCTGGCAGGCATACGGTTTGCTTGGAAGCATGGGCAGTCTGAATGAGTAGCGATAAGGGGATAAGAGAAGAATATGGGTTGTTTAGACCTTTTAATTTAATATTATGGATCTTTTTAAATTTGTTTGTATGCTCTAATAAAATTTAATTATAGCAAAGCATTCTTCAAAATGCCATAATAAACTTGTAAGAGTTCATATAATTTTTTCTATTTATATGATTTGTGTTTTACTCCCATCTTTTTTATTTCCTTTAACCTTTTTAAAAAAGGTTATTGGTTTGCAAACCTAAGGTGGTCTTGCTGGTACAGCCCCTCTGGAAAGCAGTGTGGAGAATCCTCAGAAAACTAGGGATGAGCCCACCATTCGACCCTGCTATTCCACTCCTGAGTATCTTTCCAGGGGATTTAGAATCAGCACATTAAGTGACACAGCAATATCTATGTTCATAGCAGCTCAATTTACTATTGCTAGACTATGTAAACAATCCAGATGCCCCTCACTAGATGAATGGATCCAAAAACTGCGGTACATATATACCATGGAATTTTACACAGCAATTAGAAACAATGATATTGCAACCTTTGAAGGTAAATGGATGGCTATGGAAGAAATAATGCTGAGTAAAATCAGCTTAACCCAGAGATCCAAGGGTCGAATGTCTCCACTCAGCTGTGAAGGTTGGAACTAGACCCTGGCCATTCAGAAAGGTGGTCCATTATCATGTGTTAAATCCAGATAAGGTGTAATGTTATACAGCCTAATACTTTTTTAAAGATATTGTGGGTAAGAGAAGGGAGGGATACGGGTGGGTAATGGGTGAGGGGGACTCCTGGGGGGTAAATCTAGTATCCAGAAACTATACACATTTTATATTATTTTGTTAAAAACTTGTATGGTTGTTCAAAAATAAAAAATAAATAAAATAAAAATAAAAATAAAAAAGTTTATTGGGCAAATGGTTATTTTTTTAAATGTACTCTGAAGTTCTTAAATTTCCATATAGAATCATAGGGTAAATGTATAATATTTTATAGGTTTCCTTCCGCATTTTTTATTATTTCAACAATTATTTTTTAGTGCTTTCTACATGCTGAGCATTTGTCTTGATGCTGAGAGTACATTAGTAAACAGATGTGTACAAAGGCCTGCTCTTGTGGGGCATGATAATGGGGAGACAGATGGAAGAGCTAAGATAACTGTCATGAGGAGGATAGTTAGTGGCTGGATGGGGTTGGCAGTTGTGCATGGATGGGCAAAGAAACCAATCAAAAGGTAAGGCTTGCATTAAGACCTGAAAAACCATATCAGAGATACCAGTGAGGAGAGCACCCAGGCAGAGGGAACAGAAAATGCAAATGCTCAAGAAGGCATAATCTAAAATAATTACATTGCTCTTTGTAATAAAGCTAGCAGCATGAGCTAAACTGTCTTCTGTGCTTTATATAATTTGAATTTCTAGAAATATTCAACTTATAGAAAATGTATTGAGAGGACTTAATTCTCTCCATCATTAGATTATTCTTACTGGAACATCATTATTTTATAATTTGAACTTCCTTTAAAACAGTGAAAGATAAATTTCATGTATGATAGTACCAATATGAATCCTAAAGACTCATTTCATTGAGAACCGTTCTTGAGCTATTGTTGCTTTCAGGAGTAAGGGTAATGGCACATGATGAAATTCACTTTGGAATAAAAAAGACATCAGAGTAGCTGTTTATTTTCTCTATAGGTCTTCTGTTATTCTTTGTTCTATTTACTTTAATAGGTACAATTCTAGAAAGGATTTTATCTATTATCACTAAAGATCCAGCTTTTCTGGGGAAGTCTTCAGAGATTCATTTATTGACTTTCTTTCAGGCCTAGGCCAGAAAATGTTAACCTTTTGACCTCTCACTGGTATGAAACATGAGTTTCATTTTTCTTTTATTTGTAGTAACAAATTATAATTTGCGGTAAGGCTTCCTTGGATAATTATGGCCAGATTGAAATTGAAGAGATGTTTAAGGCTTCATTACCTTTGAAGGAGCTTTAATTCTAAATATCTCTTCAAGAAAAAAAAGCTATACATACGCTACCCATCTTTTAAAGATTAAAAGGATTAATAATTTCAAAAATAATATATCCAACTCATTACCCAAATTCATTTTACAACATATAATTAATGCTCTTTTGTTTTTATTTCTAAGATAAATATATATTTTAATTCTTTAGAACAAAGGAAATAGGATAATACAATTGTTACAATTTTCATTTCATTATGGATTTATTTAGCCTATTGGCAGAAAATGATGAGATGTAGTATAATGTTTAATTTTGTGAGCCTAATCCAATTAAAAAGTTCCAGTCTTCATTTTGACATGTGTCGATTATAAAAACTGTAATTGGGCAGATGAAGAAGGGTTGGTATCTCAGATGAAACATGGACATAGGCATGGTAAGGCTCTATCTATGCTCTGGACAAGTGGGTGTCACAGGAAGAGGAATAAGAAATGCAGCCAGACACAGCCTGTTGGAAACGAATGAATTTAGAAAAGTGTTTTTTTTTTGTTGACATAATTCTGTATCTGGGGTTCCTTTGGAGTAGGGTGGCCCCATAGTATGAAGGATCTGTGTATAATCTGAATTTAGGGTTCAGAAACCTTGATTAGACAAAAGAATAAAATCTAGGATATTCAAATATGAAATATGATGTCAGAGCAGAAAAGTGGTAAGAAATAGGTTCTGAGGATGCACTTTCCTGGTCGTGGATTTAGAAAAAGTAGAGTTTAGTGTCTGAGGAATAGCTAGATATGCCAAATTTTGGTATTTCATTATTAGAACTGGAGGGAAGATGAAAAATTGGTAAGAAAAGAAAATAGCACTGCCTTACATTTATGGAAATTAGTTAAAATAGCGAAATGTGAGGACAGAGAGATGAAAAAGTAAGGGGAAAGGAATCAAGTATGCAGATGTAGGTCCTCCAAAGTACTAGGGATTTTTCAGTACGATGCCATCCCATTTATTAATTTTTAATTTTACTTCCTGTGCTTTGTGAAGCTTGTTTTAAGGAAGTCAGTTCCTGAGCCTGCTTGTTAGAATGTTGAGCCTACATTTTCTTCTAATAGTTGCAGCGTTTCTGGCTTAATTTACAGGCCTTTGATCCACTGAGTTGAGTTTTGTGCAGGGTGAGAGGGGTTAAGTTTAATTCTGCTACATTTGGATTTCCAATTTTCCCAGCACCATTTATTAAAAAGAGACTATCTTTTCTCCAACTTATGTTTTTGGTGACTTTATCTAGTATGAGATAATTGTATTTATGTGGGTTTGTCTCTGTGTCTTCTATTCTATTTCGTTGGTCTTCATTTCTGTCTTGTGCCAGTACTATGCTGTTTTTATTACTACAACTCTGTACTATAATCTGAAGTCTGGTATTATGACACCTTCTGCTTTGCTTTTCTTGCTAAGGATTGCTATGGCTATTCTGGACCTCTTATGTTTTGAAATGAATTTTATGACTGTTTTTATCTGATCCTGTGATAAACATAGTTGGAATTTTGATGAGTATTGGATTTAATCTTGCATAAAATGCTTTTGGTAATGTGGCCATTTTGATAATGTCAATTTTGCCTATCAAAGATCATAGGAGGCCTTTCCATCTTCTTGGAACCAACCAAGCTGTCCTTCACCAGATAAATGGATAAAGATAATGTGGTACATATACACAATGGAGTATTAGTAAGCCATAAGGAAGAGTGACATTATGGCATTTGCCAGCAAATGGTTGGAGCTTGAGGCTGTCACACTAAGTGAAATAAGCCAGTCTCAGAAAGTCAAAAGTCAAATGTTTTCTCTGAAATGCAGAAGCTAACCCTAAATAATAAAAAAGGTCAGAGGAATAGACAAAGGGGAAGGAAATGGAGAGAAGAGGGATAGGATGTGGAAAGCTTGTGGAAAGAATCAGATCTAAATTTCCTATGTTCGTATATGAATATACCTTAGTGAATCTCATCATCATGTACATCCATAAGACACTAAATTAAAAAAATTATTAGTAAATAACAGATCAGTAGAGTAGAAGGAAGAGAATAGAGGGTCAGAGAAAGGGAGGGGAAGCAGAAATAATGGTGACTGAATTAGAACAAGTTATACTGAAGAATTTTATAATGATGTCATTGTATATTCTATTGACATGTATCTAAAAATAACCAATAAAATGAAAAAAAGACAATTGTTGTGTGAATGAAGACAAGCTAGGCGTTGAGAGCTCTATAATACCGAAAAGCAATTATGCTTGTATTTTGTTAAGAAGACAGAACTTAGGACTAGTAGGTAGAAATTGCTATGTAAGGAGATATTTTAGTCCTATATAGAACTAATTTCCTAGACTTTACTATATAAAATTTGAATTAGTGAACTCACCAGGGAGTGGATCCCACCTCAACAGAATTATGTTTAAGTAGACTGACATGTAACTCTTAAGGTTTCCTATAATGTGGATAAGGAACAATGAAATTGTATCTCAATCTTCCAACTTTTTAATGATCAGTGTTTTTCTTAGTGGACAAATGTGGGGAAGATGTGGTTAGTAGTATAACACAACAGATCTCCTTTCCAGAGAAGTGGTGATACATTGTATAAAGTTTGACTTGATTCAATGTCTTCAGCTATCTCTTCAGTTATTAGAACTGGCACCTGAGTATAGCAAATAAAAGTCCTGAACTGGATCTGAGTGGCTTTCCTTGAAGTTTGGGAAACTTCAGATTCTCGGCCTTGTTAGCTTGACCAGAGTTTTAGTTATGAGATACTTTTAATAAGATGATAACTCTGCTGAATTAGCACTGAATATATTTCTCTAGGGTAATGTTTATCTCAAAATTGCGTAAGTATTGCTGTGCCTCCTGTTTTCATGTGAATAATTTTAATATCTATTTTCTCAAAGAAATGAGAGCAAACCTCATTATAGATAAACCTTATTTCAGTAATTGATAATAACATTAATTATGATGTCATTTAAATTATCAACTGAGCTATCTCTATCTAATCAATTAAGCAATTTAATGAACATTTATTGGTCATCTTCTGTGCAAATGCTTCGGGGTTAGGCATGGTGGGAGGACAAAAAGTTATAGAAGACATTTCCACTGAACAGACTAAGGTTTCTGGAGAAGACATACACATACATAAAGGGTTTTACTTATTACTGCCTTTTCAGTGAAAATATTTTTACTATCCTGGGCAATGTACATAACTAATATATATATATATATATGTAAAATCGAAGCAGTATGGTTGTATTAAGTAGAAACATAAGTCTTCCTTGTAATTGTTCTTACCACCCTCATCTGTCTGCTGTACTGTCCCACACTACTCCAAGTAACTCAGTGATAAGAATTTCTTAGAAAAGTTTCCAGGCTTTCAAAAGTAAACATGTAATCAATAAGTTGAACCACTCAATATATTGTTCTCTGTAACATAAATTTGGCTTAGTAATACACAATGACATCTTTACAAACTAGCACTTATAAGTCTGTATGCTTCCCTTCTGTATTAGCAAATTATATTCCCTTGTGAATATGCTTCAAACCCTTACAGATACATATTTTACTAGTTTCTAATTTTCTCTATTACAAGTCTGACTTCTGCCAAGTTCAATATCAAATATCTTTTTTCTTTTATTTAATTAGGCCAATTCTTGAAAGAGCAATCCCGCCATGAAAGGTCATGCATGGCTTAAACTTGGGTACATATTGTATTTTGCCATTCTAAACGTTTTGTAAATGCGTCCTCCTCACACAGCACAAGAGTGCCTGTGTTCCCACACCCTGGCCAAAATGGCAAAGACAACCATATGAACATTTTCAAATACAATAGACTTGAAAAATAGCCTTTGTTTAAATTTATATTTAATTGCAGTAAAGTTAAACACTATTTTATTGGGATATCATTGTTTATTTGCATTACTTTTATTGTAAACTGATAATTTATGTATTTTTGCCTCTTGTTCTACATAGTATTTTTAAAATTATTCAATTATAAGATATCCTTGAGATTATGTATCTTATCTGCCTTATGCAGTATGTTGCAAAATTTTTCTTGGTTCGAATTCACTTCTTACATTTTTTTTTTTCTGTACAGAAATGTGAAATGTTAGAAGTTTGGATTAAGATATCAGCCCTAGCATTCACTAACCATGACAAAATATCTTTGTTCCTTAGGTGTTTTTTCTTACATTAGTTCTTTTCTCATAGAGAGCTACCAGGCACACATAAATCAACAGAATTTTAACTATTTAGAAGGGTGTCTGTTAAGCCCTCAATGAATATTAATTCTTCTTCTATTTATTATTTGTACCAATTTAAAACAGACCCATATCTTTCTCCTTGCACAAGAATCAAATCAAAATGGATCAAGGAGCTTGGTATTAAACCAGCTACGTTGCAACTGATAGAAGACAAAACTGGTCCAACACTTCAACATTTGGGAGTAGGCAAAGACTTTCTCAACAGGTCTCCGAAAGTGAAGGAAGTAAAGTCAAAAATCAGTGAATCGGATGCCATAAAGCTAAAAAGCTTTTGTACTGCCAAGGAAATAATCAAAAGAGTCAAGAGGTTTCCTACAGAAATGGAGAGTATCATGGACTATGATTCCTCAGACAAGGGTCTCATATCCAGAATCTATAAAAAAAAATCCTCAAAAATGTCAGCTACAAAAACACCAACAGCCCAATTGATAAATGGGCCAAAGAGCTAAATAGAGAGTTCTCACCAGAGGACATTGATCAAGCCAATGAATACATGAGAAAGTGCTCTAAATCATTAGTAATCAGAGAAATGCAAATGAAAACCACATTAAGATATCACCTTACACCAGTCAGAATGGCAAAGATGAAGAAAATAAACAACAATAGATGCTGGAGGGG
>PVKS010025279.1:0-30073 GCA_004027875.1 Aplodontia rufa
CCCCCGCCTAAATATAAAAATCCAGTGAGATAATGTGGTAAGGTCTTTTGCCAAGGTCCACTATTCAAATAGAGCTGTCCTTTGTCCTTCAGGAGGCAGAGCCATCCTAGTAGTCTCTCTTGGGTTTCCTCTGGATGGGAAGAATCCTGGGCTGAGAAAGAGCCACCTAGGTGTAGAACTATTATATTACTTCTGGCTTCTGTTGAAGCTTTTGGAACTCTCTGGGGATGTTTTACACCTATTAATAAAAAGACAGGACAAAATTGAATAATGGTGTCTGTTTCCATAAAAAGGAAATAAGACTCAACGGACCCTGCTCCCAAAGTGCTTTCATAAATAAGAAATTAATGCCCACCACTAATTTTCCAGTCTTACTTTTAAGACTAGAATCATATTTTCCAGTTAATAGTGACCTATTTTTGAGCAAGATTCTCATCTTGTTCCAAACCTTAAGGGAAATAATTACTACACAATGGGATCTCTATTTTTAGCAAAGTGAGGAGCCTGTCCATTGTGATCACGAATTTGCTGCAGTTCATGCATTTTATTCATTCTCCCTCCCCACTGCCTGAACCTTCCTACTATGTGCGATTGAGGTAACACACAGATGATGACAATTTTCTTTCCCTGCTTGATGCCTGGGTTACTACCTGAAGGTTCATCTGAAACTAAGGCTTTTACAAATGTACACAACCAACTTCAGATGCAAATAGAAGCTGCTGCTGAATTTGCAAGAGTTATAAGAAAAGCATCCTAAAAGTAACATATCTCGACTGTTTTGATTTGCAATGTCATTTTTAAATACAAATAGCCTATTACCCTTGATTTGATAAACAGTAAGTCTGCTTTATTTCTTTTAACTCACACCGCTGAAAACCGCTGAAAACAAACTCATTTGTTCTCTTCTGGCATATGAATGATGAGATTGCTTCTTTAGGAGGAAGAGTAGGTGGCAAATATACAGGGATATAACTTTTATAACATGAGTAGATAAACTACCTACTTCAAATGGTGCAAATTAGAGTGTAACATAAATGCAAAATGATGGTAAATTAAGATGGTAGCATTTGTAGTTATGTAATTAAGTCAGAAACTTCACATTTCAAAAGGCAATGGGACTCAAAATAAAATAAGTCTCTGTAAAAATATGATATATAGAAGCTGTCTATTGCTGGCAAATAATAGTACTAAAAACTCAGCAATTAACACACCACATTTGTTACCTCACAGTTGCTGTGGCTTATAAGTCTGGGCATAATTTTGCTGGGTTCTTTGCTTCAAGGTCACAGAAAGTTGCAATCATGGTGTTGGCTGAGGCTACAGTTTCATCTGAAGCTCACCCAGGGAAGAATCTGCTTCCCAACTCACATGAGTGTTGGCACCATTTATTTTTTTGTAGGCCGAGGATCCCAGTTTCTTGTTGGTTGTTGGTGGAGGGCCACCTTCTTTGCTTTGATGCACGACCCTCTCCATATGGCATCTTGCGACAAGGCAACTTGCTTTGTCAAAGCTAGAAAGGGAAAGACAGTCTTCTCTGAAAATAGATATTATAATCTATGTAATGCATCACACACATACGATCACATATACCCCAATCATAAAACCAAAAATCAGATGGAATGAACTTAGCAACAGAGTAAACAAGATAATATATGTAAATCAGTCCAAAAATCATGTATCGATTAGATAAATCACAATCAATCAGTAAAATTCTTGTAGCTGATGCATTTTTAAGACTCAACAACATATATATAGCCTTACAGAAAAAAATGGATGAAGATTGAATTAAATCATAGAACACTAGACTTTCCTGATCCTAAGAATCACCCTGGATATTTATTAAAATACACATTTCTAAGTCCCATCCTTGGATATTATGAGCAAATGGGTCAGATTAGAGTTGATGACTTCCATGATTAAACATTACTTGGAAAAACTGATTTAAGTAAAATGTTCAAAACTGTCAAGAAAAGGGCTGCAGCAGTGGCTCAGCGGTTAAAGTGTTTGCCTAGCATGCCTGAGGACGCAGGTTCAAACCCCAGCATCACGTACTCAACGAAGTTTGGGAGCAACAAAAGCCACATGAAAAACTAAATAAATTGATATTCTCTCTCTCTCTCTCTCTCTCTCTCTCTCTCACTTTCCCTCTCCCTTTAAAAAATTGTTTAGAAAAATAAACAGGTGAAGTAACTTAGAGTATAAATAACCACAATTGTACATGAATTATTATGTATGTTGAGTTGAGCCTATCGTTTGACATCTAAAATAGATTTCTGTTGCAGAGTGTAAAGGGATTGGTGAAAATTGCTCCTTACCAGTCAGTAAGAGACTGAAGGGGATGATGGCAGGGACTGGAGCTCTCCCAAGGAAGGATTAAAATTGTTCAGTTATCAAAAAGAATCAGTTGAGGGCAAAAGATTTAACAGAGAAAATAAAGAGAAGCAAAACTGAGAATAGATCCTGATACTTTTATGCACGCAGTAGAGGAAACGAGGCAAGCAGCTAACCGTAAGCAGAGAAGTATCACGGTGTGCGGCACATGTGACGAGAAGGGCAAATCGTGGGTTAGAAATGAACCGGCGAGCCCTTCATCAGAAGCTCCAGTCTTGAATTTCAGAAGCATTCTTTGTGAAGAGGAAATCAAGCGTGGACCAAACTTAGAAGAGTGCAATGAACACAGCTCAGGCAAAAAGTGTGAGATTTTAACCCACAGGCAATGTTGAGAAATAAAGTCAAGCAAAAACAGTCCAGAAAAGCCCCTAGTCTTTCAATTCAAGACCACCTTGAATATTTCAGAATATTTTACTATAGTCCTATTACTTTCTGTGCCAAATTTAAAGTAAGAAAAATATATCTTTGTGGATTCTCTTACAGGCATTTCTTGCTTTTTCTTTTTCTTTTTTGTATACTGTGTATGGCAGGTTAAAAGGGCTGAGCTGTGTTGATTAACTATCCAAATATTTAATCAATACAATAATAGCAAGATGCATTCTGGCTGTGAAAGACCTTGGAAAGGTCCCACTTGCCTTATTCTCCACACCCAAGTGGGACATCGATGAACTATTACATGGTCCCTGCATATCAATGCAGTGCGCCTTAGACAAATACAATGTTAATGGATAATTGTGGGTCACCTTGTCAAAATATGTTAAATGCCCCCTGAGTATGGTTTTTTCCTTCCTTATTAAAAATGACAGTAAACGGTGACCTTGTTGATATCATACATGCTTTCAGGAAGTAAATATTATTATTCAGTCTGTAACAGGTTTATTGATTTATGGGTCAAAAAATTCATTAGGACTAAATTGTAAAACACACTTTCTGTGTTGATACAACCCATGGTAATCATACAGCAAAGTACTAAACATTCTTACTTTGGTTTAGGCAAAATACCTTTACAAACATTCAACACACACACACACACACACACACACACACACACACACACACACGCTCCTGCACAGGCATCTTCTGGTTGAATGATTCATAGGCAAGGTCTGTGTCCCTGGATGTCTGGGATATCGACGGCATGGAGTCAGAGAAAGTTCACTCGGTGACCAAGGTCCTTGGATTCCGGCCAAGAATATGCCATCTGTCAGGATGGTGGTACGTACAGGAAGCCTGAGGCTTGGACTCCTGCCTCCCACTAGATCTATTCACAACGCCTCGAACACCCACATGGATCCTCCACTGTTTCTGGTGCTGCTGAAGGACAGAGGCTTGCTTGTCATCTGGTGCCATGAGTCACAAGGAGATGGATTGTGGCACTTGGTGTTTCTAGATTCCAAGTGCTGCTTCGGCAGCATGACACCCAGAATGGAATGGGTTAGATTGGCAGTCATATTTGAGGTTTTCTTTTCTTTTTTAAAAAACATTTCTAAAGAGGCTGGTAAAATGAAGATTTGTTGGCCAAGAATGTAGATTATGCAGGGAATGTCAGAATTTATTTGTCATTGTATCATTTGTTACTACTAAGCCTAAGATAATGCTAGGTTGAAACTGAAAGTGAGATAAAAATGACATAATTGGCCAAGTTTTTTCTTCACTACAAAGCTCATTTTTTTCCTTCTGAGAAAGAATGCAAAAATATTTAAAACCATAGGTTGTGTGCTAAGAGATGCATGAATATAGAAAGCATTATGCTACTTTAATGGGTCATGGAAAGAAAATGTGTTGTACAAGTATAACATACACATTCAGAATGTGTAATAAAGGGTAGTGTCATCTTTAAAAATGAAAGAAAACAGCATAAATAACTAAAATGGGAACCCTCTTAACATGTCAGTGATTTTATTAGAGGAATAGTTTCACTTTGTATACACATCTTCAATTTACCTCTGGGCAGTGGAGTATAAAGTAACAATTTACGAATTATAATGAAACAGAATAAACGTCTCAATTTAAAAATTCACTATGTGGTGGGAATTTATTCTATCACAGCACCAGAGCACCCAGGTAAGGTACACTTTGCTTCAGAGTATACGGTTTGAAGATACAGATGTGTAAGAACACACACATGCCCTTTGGAGAGTTTAGGAGCTAAACAACGTTTCATTTGATAGCCTAATTCTATTTCCACATATTTCTGGTTGGCCGCCTGATCCTTTGAGAAACAGAAAAGGCCACATAAGAAAGGCTCATTCTTGTCAATGTAAACCACACAATAGTTACCAGATTATTCTTCCCTGTGCATCACAGACAAGTAGATACTCAAAGTTGGGAGATAACTTAGAGATCATTCAAATGAAATTCTTTAGTTTCTAGATAAGAGCAACCAGGTGCGCAGCAAGGAATGGCAGAACCAGGATTGGTAAAAACTCAATATTTTTCTAATAATTTCCACTGTTCTTTGCTGGCTCCTACAAAGTTTCTTAGTCTCCTGTCTCTAGAGCATTTCACCATTATTTCTTTTGCTTTATTTGATTCCTAATTGCCTTTGCTATGATAGCTAGCATAGGACTTAGCATCTACTGGACAACAGTCTAAGCATTTTATATATTAAGAATTAATTTTATCTTCAAATAAGGCTATTGCTCATTTTTAAATACCAGGAACCCAGGAAGTAGGGGAACTAGTTTTGTTTTTTCGTTTGTTCTTTCCACCTCCCCTTATCTGTCCTCCTTTTTTTTTTTTTAAATAAAAGGGACATCCATGATTAAGAGATTAAGATATTCTGTAAGTTGCTTAAGGTAGCCAGCTGGTAGGGGTTGGTCCTAGGATTCTAACCAAGCTACTTGACTTCAGAGAGAATTCTTTGCATAACTGAATAGATGGGTTTCCTTTTCTCCACTACATACAGCTTATTCTGAGGTGGATTCCAGTCTTCCCCAGCACAATCACACAAAAACAACAGGAAATAAGAGAAAGCATCAATGGTTGCAGCATGCTCTTCATCACCCACCTCCTGGCACTGCTCTGTTGCCCATGGTCTCCTTCTCAGAAGATTCCCAGCCACAATTGCTGCTGCTAAAAGTTATTTTTTGATGCAAAATGTGTAACATAATAGTTATTTGATTCTTGCTTCCACCCTGCCCAAAATGCATTTGCTTTTTCATCAGTTTGTAAGGCAGTTGATGGTATTTAAATCTGTCACTTTTATATAGCCAGTGTCAAAAACTCTGAATTCATGCTGGTCATGTAGAAGCATCTTCTCCAATTATGCAATTTTAATTTTTTTGTAGATAAATATCTCCTGCAAGTTGGTTGATATGCTAAATATAGGAAAGTTGTCAGGCCAATGGTATCATTTAAAATTTTATTAGGACCAGCATTTAACTCTTGCAGTTGACCATTTATATTGGGCTGGGATTAAAGCTATGAGATTCTCTTGAACAACCAGCAGCAGTGATGGAGAGTAGATTCCAGAATGGAATAAAAGAAACTTTTTCCCCTAGAGGTGACTTACTATTCTTCACATTTTTTTTTGAGAAATGAGATGTGATTTTGTTCCTGCTTATAGAATTATAAGTCTTTGTGTCTTTTCGTATTATTTTATGTTTTGTTTCTTTCCTAGAATGTTTATGAAGGAGTTCCGTATATATGTGTGTGTGGGTGTGTGATTCCTTTTGCTTTTCTTAACTTCCTTTGGTCAGGAATCATAACACACACTTCATAAATTTTGATTCCTCGCAATTTCCACATTAAATACTTCAGCTTCTCTTACATATTTAATACATGTATAGATTCTTTTTTTATTTTATTTTTGAGCAACCTTACAAGATTTTAACAAAATAATATAAAATGTGTATATATTCTGGATATTGCATTTATCCCCAGGAGTGCCCCCCCCAGTTACCCTCCCATATCCCTCCCTTCCCCTTCCCAGTATAACTCTAAAAAAAGTATTAGATTGTAAAGCATTACATCTCATCTGGATCTAACTCATGCTACTAGACCAACTTTCTCATTGTCCAGGGTCTAGTCCCCACCTCCACAGATGAGTGGAGACAATCGACCCTTAGATCTCTGGGTTAAGCTGATTTTACTCATCATGATCTCTTCCATAGCCATCCATTTACCTTCGAAGGCTGTAATATCATTGTTTCTAATTGCTGTGTAATGTTCGACAATTGTTTTATCAAAGTAAAATGACTTTCACTAATTTCATTAATTTTTAATATAAGTAAAAAATAGGAGTAGTGTACATAATGTTGAAATTTAAATTGTTTATACACATTAGAAATGGGGCAGACAAGGTTGCATGATTCTGATTGTGTAGCATTCAATAATAGTTTATTGAACAAGTCAAACACAAGCATGGTTCTATAAATGTATATATATATGCATGTGTAATTATTATTCTGCTTTTGATAGAGGGTTCATATTAGATGTAAGAGGACTGATCACCTGTTTAGTGCATATTTCTAGATTTGCTGATAGTATGTCATGGAGAAAAGATTTGCAAACTCACAACTTTTGGAATATTAAAAATATATGTCATGCATTCTTGATTTAGCATAATTTGGACAATTACCTGAGGGATGGAAGCAAATTCACTGCTAGGCAAATACGAGAATTTCAACTTAGTTATTCAACAACAATTACAAAAAGCCCATAAAATCTTTGGTGCTAATCTGTTTAATTTCTAATAGTTTAGCACATAGGTGCAGGTAACAATGTTGTCACTAACGTGAATGTATATTGAGCTGTCTTTAAAAATTAACATAGTTATTTCATTTAAACTACTGACTTTCCCAGATATTTTCTGTATGAAAAAAGTTCTAGAACTACGTGTAAAGTAATCTTGCAGGTTTTGATTTTTCTTTTTGTCTGAAATTTGTTTTTCAATAAGAAAATTATTTCTGATATTCTGTTTGCACCTAAACAAAAACTTTCTATGGAGGGGTTCAAGGAAATAATGCTTTTAAATTATCATTCTTTGTTTTCAAGACAATCAAATGCTTCTCGTCCCCAGCCTTCCTTTGTCCTGTTAGTAATCCTCAAGTTGGAGAGAAATGGCTGCTTGATGCTTTATGTCTGGAAAAGTGGAGTAACTGATGGTCAGGAGCTGACACTGTCAAGAAGACAGACTCAGCTTCCAGTGTCTGCTCCATCAGTCAAACTGCTCCCTTCCACAGGACAGACACAAGTGGTGGAGTCGCTAATCTTGTCATCATTATTATGTAACTAGAGAAAAATAAATGATTTGTTTCTTTATTATGTACTGAGTTTTCATCTTAAGTAAAGTACATGGCTTCATCTAGACTTAGCCAGTCAGATAAAAATGTTAGAAGGTGAATTTGTTTTATCTATTTCTGTCTTAGAATCTGTGATGGGGTGATTGATGGGCTAACAAGAGAGGAGAGGTCATAATAAAATACTTGTGTGAGCCCATCAACGTTCATTGGTGCCATAGAAAAGTCTTTTTCTTTCTTAATCATTTCCTTTTTAATCTGTAAAATGGAGGGGGATGAAAAACTCCCCAGCTAGCTTTTATCCTATAGGAATTCAGTGCTGCATAACCAGCTGTATTTCTTAAGTTTTGCAGATTTCACCAACCTGAACTATTTTGTGTTCTCCTCCATCCTACACACGTAGCTATTCTGTGTTATCAGTCCCCACAATGAAAGATAATGCTGAGTTACTCTGAGGAGAGACATTGTTTTCATCAGAAAAATAATTTAGGCTAGAGCTGTAGAGAATAAACGTTATGTTTTTAACATGGAAAGAAAAGATCATGGGATATGATTTCCTGTGCAACGACCATTTTCTCCGGTAATATATCATACTTCTTTTCTCCTGTGTACAGAAAAGGACCTTCCTTCATTACATGTTAGAAGGTGCATAACTCCAAAAGAGATGGAGTTAGATGAAAAAGAGCTATTCTGAACTCTACTGATTAAAATAAATGTGCTCATAAAAAAGGCAGGAGAGTAAATTACTACATCCCCAGAACAGCAGTAACTTATACACCAACAAGTTATTTTCGAGTTTGCCAGAGGAAATAATCTGCTATCAACAAGGGGTAATTGCCTGAGCAAACTCATCTTTACATCTCTCACACACTGTCACCTTGTATAAAAAAGGAGAAATGTACTACATATCAATTCAGAAAAGATTTTCTGAAATATTTTTCTAAAGATTTCTTCCTTCTCCTAGGCAACTAAGAGGAGAGAGCACGAATACAGTTCAGAACACATCTAATCTCTCTCTGCCTTATCACTGAGTACCATCAGAACAGACCATGAATTCCATACCACTAGGCCCAGAGGCAAGATGTGAAAGGATCCTTTTAGACTGGTACAGAAATTCTAATCTGTGATTTACCTAAGACTGCCACAGGTAAAACAGGTTAGCTAGAAACCCTCCAGGACACATGCTGCTATCATTAACCAGAGACATCAATGCAATGTATATATTCAATTTTATACAAAAGAACAGAGGCAGATAAAAGGAGTGAAAGGATGGATACTAAGCAGGAAGCAGGAAAGAATCTCTATGAGATACATGTTTTCATTTTGTCCAGAGGAAAGAGCAAGAACTTGATTTTAAAAAAAATCAAATGCAATATATTATTTTTTTTAAAGAAACAGGGAGAGAGAGAGAGAGAGAGAGAATCAATTTTATTTAGTTTTTCATGTGGCTTCTGTTGCTCTGACACTTTGTCGTATATGTGGTGCTGGGGTTTGAACCTTCGTCCTCACACATGCCAGGCAAGCGCCATAACCACTGATCCACCACTTCAGCCCCCAAATACAATATATTTTTAATGGATAATTGCTACCTTAAGTCTGCCTTCAGTACATTCTATCAAATATGGGAAGTATAATTTTAACACTTGGGATATGCATGTGTGTGTGCGTGTGTGTGTGTACACAAATTGCTAAGAATTTGTTGAGTTGTTGTGGTGACAGGATGTGTTGGGGTGATTGGAGAAAAAACAAACTGTTTTTGTTAAATGCTCATTTTGTTGAAAAGATGCTTTGGGAGGCTAGGGTTGAAGGTCTCTCTTACTTATGTTAATTTCTACTTGCTCCAGAAAAATTATCCACATCTGGGACTTTAGTATATGCTTATGACTGAAAATGCATCATGACTACATTTTGACTAATGGCCATGTCGAATGACACACCCTACAAAGAATTATATTGTATTTTTTTTTTTAAAGAAATTGTTAGTTTGGGCTGGAGTGATGACTCGACGGTTACGGTGCCTACATTGCATGCACAAGTACAGGAGTTCGAACCCCAGCACCATGTGCGCAATGGAGTCTCGGAGCAAGGAAGGCCACATGGGAAACTAAATAAAATTGATTTTCTCTTCATCTCTCTCTCTCTCTCTCTCACTGTCCCTTTCTCTTTATTTATTTATTTATTTTTTTAAAGAGAGAGGGACAGTGAGAGACAGAGAAAGAGAGAAACAACTTTATTAAGTTTTTCATATGGCCTTAATTGCTCCAACACTCAGTTGTGTACGTGGTGCTGGGGTTTGAACCCGGGTCCTCGTGCTTGCCAGGCAAGCGCCGAAACTGCTGAGCCACTGCTCCAGCCCTGTCCCTTTCTCTTTAAAGAAAAAAAAAGAAATTGTTAATTTTCTCTTTAAATTACCAGGTATGTTTTGGAGAAAATATGATTTGTATTCCTATAAAATCAATATTTTTAAGTGAATACAAATATATTTAAAACTTTCACTAAGGACTACTCTAAGTCCATATGTGCTTCTTTTTCTCTTTTTGATACCTGGGATTAAACCTGGAGGGTCTTTACCACTGTGATACACCCACAGCAATTTTCATCTTTTATTTTGAGACAGGGTCTCACTAAGTTGTTGAGACCAGGCTGGAACTTGTGATGCTCCTACCTCAATCTCTGCAGTTGCTGTGATTACAGGTGTACACCACCATGCCTGGCCATATGCACATTTTGATAATCTTTTATGGAGTTTTTTCCCAGTCTGGATGACAACAAGTTACTTACATTCTAAGAATCCATGTGGACAGAGCATTTTTTTTTTTTTTTGGTATTTGTTTAGAAACATGGGGTGTTTCCTTTTTCTATGTCAACCACATCACTGGCCTTTTGATCATTCTCTTCTTCAGGTCTTCTTCTGTCTTCTGCTCTCATATTCTATTTCTTTTTCTGTTACTGTTTCTGTCTGCTTTAATCGTTTTTATTCATCTTCTTATTTTTCCTAGCCCACATACTTCAGCGGTTTCCCTGGCCTCCCCTAGCTCTACTTCCCCTTTCTCAGTAATGATTCAGTCTATTCCTGTGGCTTCAATTATCACTTCCACAAGAAGTCTTCCAATCTCTATTGTTGGAGCCCAAAGCCTCCAGAGCCAATTTCACATTTCTGGTGCTTGTTGGATTTTTTTTTCTCCTCAAGATCATTGCTATTGTTGTAGAGTGAATATTTATGAAACCGAAGTCAATCTCTTATCTCCTCTATGAATCCTATATCCTAGCCAAAGTATACTGCACATGACTTTCTCTTTTATCTTTTACCTTTTCTGTTCATTCATGTTTGTGCTTAAACCAACTTTTTCTGAAACGTCTGCTATATTTTTACCTATGGAATTGCTACTATACATTTAGGGTCCAACTCAATATTGGATCCTAAATGTGTAGGGTCCAATAAATACATTTTACTTACTGTGGGAATATGTACAAACTGTTGAGCCTTCACTAATGAAAGGGACAAAGAGACTCAAGTGCCTTCCTATGCATAGTTGAGCCTTTGAACTTTTAGAAATGTTCACTTTTGGAAAATAAGCTGGGAGTACCACTATTTCCTAAGTATTTGCATTTAGTAACTGGTAAAAATTCATCTTAGAAGTCAATAAAGACATGAATTGAGATTAAAAAATATAATTAGAAGGAAAATATAAAAGAATTATTTGTATTATTAAAAAATTATGCTTCCACACTGATAAAATAAACCAACTACAGTTGACTAATTATAAAACAAGTGTTTTATTCATTGCTTATTATCCAAAACATTTTCTGCATATAAATAAAATTTTTATGATATTATTATTTTTATATAAATGTATTTATCTAATATTAAAGAAAGTTATTTAATTAATTTATACATATAATGCTTATATAAGTTAGGTGCTACTATGATCTCCATTTCACAAGTGAGGGAATAGAGGCATAGAAAAATAAAATCTGAGATGGAGGATCAGATAAATCGTGACCAATATAACTGATTTGGTGGAGGAGTTTCCAAACCTTTACAGCCTCCATACTGAAAGGCACAATTTGGAAAAAAAAATACAATGAAAATATGAATGAGTGATGAAAGATAAATGATGAAAATTAAGTCCAGTTGTTTTCAAACTCTTCTCAGCAGTGTGTAGGATTTCTTGGAGGTACCTTGTGGAATAGGAGAGTCAAGAGTGAGGGTCATTATCCTTAGTTTCTCTAGGTTAAGTAATGGACTGCACACAGATTCTGTCTCAGGGTTCAATCCCTGGTATAAAAATTTAAAGAAAAGTTTGAATGCCATTGAGCTGGCTCTGTGGCACACATCTGTAATCTCACTTACTAGCGAGGCTGAGGCAGGATGATCACAAGCTCATGGACAGCCTCAACAACATAGGGAGACCCCATCTCAAAAAATTGAAAGGGGCTGGGATTGTTGCTTAGTGGTAGAGCACCCCTGAGCTCAATCTGCAGTTCCACACTGGGGGGAAAAGACATCCGCATCCCTTTGGTATAGATTCTGTTCTCTTTATGTATTCAACCACACTAAATAACATTGATCAGAATGCTTTTGCTTTTTGGTACACAGTTTGTAACCTAGGACTAGATAATCAGGCACTTTCAAGAATATGGTAATTGTGCATGTTATCCAAATCTCATACATGTGGTAAATAATATAAGCTACAATTGTACCCTGTTGATAGCCAGACAGTCCAAGAGGTGATGTACAATAAATACAGAAACAAATGTAAGCAGAGCTTATAGTTTTATGTAAATGTATAGTCATATTAGCTGAAGGGTGATAATGTAACAGTAAAGCTGTCAGTATTATCAATGTAAGCAATATTAGAGGCCCACTATTCAGAAAGCAAAGGGGAAATAAAACCGGGTGACACCCGGTAGCCAACAGGCACTCTTTCTCTCTGGGTGAATGTGCTCAGGATATAGAGAAGAGCTCAAACTGTGGATCTGTGGATCTGTTCAGCGCCATGTGTTTAGTAAAAACTAAAGATATGTGGTAGAAACTTAGTGGAAAAAAGGAATGGTATTTCCCCTGCATGTTCCACACTTTCAGATATTTTCTTAGCTTCAGAATACAATAAAATCAGAATATGGTAAAGAATTGTAGCTCATTGTCTCCGTTTGATAATTAAATCATTTAAAAATAAAACATTTGAGGGGCTGGAGCAGTGGCTCAGCAGTTCAGGCGCTTGCCTGACATGTGTCAGGACCTGGCTTCAGGTCCTGACTTCAGGTCCTGGCTTCAGGTCCCCAGCACCACATACACAACTAAGTGAATGAAAGCCAGATGAAAAAATAAATAAAATCGATGCTCTCTTCCTCTCTGCCTCTCTCTTAAAAAAAAAATAAAAGAACATTTGAAAAAAAGCTGAAGTACGGCTTTCTTCCCTGTCATAGGCAATAAGGCAGGCTCATCCATACAGACAGGCATTTAATTGAAAATGCTTTTTAATTACTGTGAATTATCTATTTCTTTCTTTATAGAAATACCTTCAGGAAAGGCAGTTGAACTAAATTTCATCTTTATTTTGCTGAGGCAATCTATTCCTGACTTGTCTGCAGTTAAGAGAAAACTCTCTAGATGTATTAAAATGCTTTCCTAAATGTATTTTTACATTTATGTTTAATCTTTATATTTATTCTATATTTAACTTTCCTTAAAGAAATGTTCATATTTACTTGTGAGAAAGCTGTTGAAGAAGTCAATCACTGTACTGAATACCCGTTTGTTAAAATACTATCTTATATGAATAGAATTTAAGTAATCCTCTAATTTTTATTTCTATTATTTATAGATTTCAGGTCATCCTTCATTTTAATCTTTGTTTCTTCTTAGGAAAAATAATGCCTGTCTTTGTTTAACTCAGAAAGCATGCTGTTAATTTTCATATGAGATGTATTTTATTGAGATGTTTTTATATTTGAAAATTATATCATCTTGTATTTATTTGCGAAATATAGGTCGAGATTTATGGACCTTGTCTTTTGTTGTCTGCATTTATCAGTAAAATTGCAGAAATGCACTGTCCTGTAAGCTACTAACTGGGGGACAGCATTTTCTACAATCCTCAAAAAGTTTAACATAAATCCAGATTGAGATCTTGGAAAAATATAGCGTGAGATTCTATGCTTCATGGCTACCGTGGTGCGTGGGAAACCTGATCAATTAATTCTGCACTAATTCCCTCAAGACTCTGTCTCCCCGGAGGAATAATATGAATATGGTTTTCTTATCTGAAATAGGTTGTGCTTATATTCCTGAAAATTGTCCCATTTCTTGGATCCACTTCAAATTTTTCTGTTGGCATAGCAACAGATTAAAAGATTTACCACAGTTTTGAACACTTCCTTCATTCTTAAGAAAATAAAGTATATATTTATTTTACATTTAATTACATACATTCTGACTTCTTCTTTCAGCCCATGCATTTGTGGCTAACTTCCCTTCTCATACTTATAGTACATGTTTGTAATTTTAAAATAGCTTTTCCACATTTATGTTTAAGAATAAAATGTCACATTGAGGTAGGTAGTAGGTCATTTCCTTGATAGAAATCTTTAGGTAAATCACTGAATGCTTTTAGTATCTAACCTGGAAGAATATCTTGTTAGTTTTTACTTACAATACTAGATTCGAAGGTGTCTATGAAAATATTGATCAAGTATTCTTCCATATACACCATCTCCCCGTTTCTTGGATAAATAATGTTTATACAATTCATGTCAAATAATGTTCTGAGGAAAGTACCCCGAACATAATTCCTAGGAAGCTTAGTGAATTTTTCTACTTTGTTTTAACAATTCAGAATTTGAAAATAGCATGAATTCAAAAAGCATACCTCTTTCAGATCTCATTAGCACTGTTAGAGACATAGTAATCCCTGTCCCATAACCCATGCACAGATTAACAGGATCTGTTGAGAGCAGTGACTGATTTTTTAATACATTGGTACTTAAATCACCCATTGTAGGTTTCAAACCTAAGTATACATGAATGCCTCCTCAGATAATACTAATGTGTGCCCAGTGTTGAAAACACATAGTTCAGTGCCTGAGAGTCAACCTAGACCAACTACATACAACACTGTTCTCAGTCTGCCTCCCAGTATCCCAGTATCTGTGGGAGTAGATGGCTAAAGAAAATAGGACAGGTCCTTGACCATGAAAAGTTCAAGAGGCCAAGAGATTATAATGTTGAATCATTTGTACTTTATCAGTATTATTTTTAATTTGAGATGCCTATAATTAGTCAGGAATTGATTTGGTCAGCAATGCTTAGAGTATGGGAGTTATTATTTCTCTTTTCCTGCTAGAATCTTCCCTCTTCAAGGCTACAACTACATTCACCTTTTGGCACCTACATCAAAATGTGTTTGGGTTTTTCACAATAGTGGTTAAGTATCCAAAAAAGAACAAAAGAAAATAAAACTGAATGAAATCATTATCAGATAAACCTGGCTTCTCCCTTTTTGGATATTTAAAATAAAAATTTTAAATTATAGTTAATCTTTCTTAATCATTTTCTATAATTTTATTCTTATTCTTTTTTAAATCCCTATCACCCAAAATATTCACTTATTCTACCTGTCTTGTGTGAAACGTGTGAACTTCAAAACAGAAAGATGACTTTCTAGCAAGCCATAAGTATGGATTAATTTTATTGGCTACCATATGCAAATAAATATAGAGAACTTGATTAATTCTCATCATTCACTCTTATTTAGGAAAATAAAAAGTGTCATACTAGATTAGAGTAATTTCATGTAATCAGGAAATGGAATCATAGAGCACCCTGCCCTCCAAAGCAGATACTAATACATTAGTTAATCTTCCTAAACTTGTCCTGTTTCCTTATTTAAAAATATGGGGTCTCCTTACATTGCCCAGACTGGCCTTGATCTCCTGGGCTTGAAAGACCCTTTTGAGCCTTAGCCTATTACTTTTTTGACTCAAGGTAAAAAAGGAAAGATGCTGGAATTTTCTTTTTTTTTTTCTTATACTGGTGAAGGATTTGGCTTCCACCCCTACTTATATGCCCTCCCCTCCCCATTATGTTGCTTGCCATTGATGAGAAAATATCCAGCATCAAATCTGACACTCGCCCTATGAAGAAGAGCAGGATTTAGTTTTAATAATCTCCAAAATTACAGCATCATCATTGCTATTTAAACAAAGCTAGTTAGTGAAAGAGATTTAAAATTTCTTTGCTGTTCTTTTTATTTTTAGAATATGTTCTACAAAGAGTGAACAAAATAGTTCATTTAAAAGATGCTTGGAATTGGTCTTTCCTCTAAATGATTATATTTTCAATTTAATGCACAGTTAGGTTCATTTGTTTCATTTCCTCAACCTTAGAATTTGCTTTTTTGTCTTTAAATTATTCTTTCAATTAGTAAAATATTGAAATTGTTTTAAAGTCAAAGTTATATTTGAAGACATATTCAGAGAAGCTTCATTTATGTCCTGATACCCTCCATCTTTCCCTCATTTCATAGATGTCATTGTTTTCAAGAATATGCAAGAATATATATGTGTAGCTGTACTATATCACCCCATTGCTGTCTCTGTGTATATATCTTCTTTTTTCTTACACAGTTATGTATGCGTGCATCTGCATTTTCCCCTCTTTTCTTCTGCAAAGGGTAGTACACTGTGTTGCACCTTGTTTTTATATGTAACAATACGTCCTGAAGATTATTCTATGTCAGCATGCTGAAATCTTCCTCAATTTTTTATGTCTGCATTTTTTGTAGATGTACCATGGTTATTCACACAGTCTCCTGCCAATGAACATTTGCTTAGTTTTCAGTCTTATGTTAATTGAAAATATTAGAATCAATAACTGTTCAGATGCTGTTTTATATATGTGGGGAAACATCTTCAGAATAGTTTCCCAGGGATGAAACTGCTTAGGTCAAAGTGAAGCAGCCTGCGTCATTTTTGGCTGAGAAATATCTTCTTGTATTCCTAGAATATACTCAGTTTTGCAATAAAGGATATATTGTCATTTTTTTCTGCACCATGAATTATTTTCTCACATTTTTTATTAAGATTCCCCAAATGCAAGTTGTAGTCCTAACCTCCAAAATTGACCTTTAAAGAGGTAATTAAGACTAAACAAGGTCATGAGAGTTAACGCCTAATCCAATGGGACAGGTGTCTTCACAACAAAAGGAAGAGACATCTGGGATATAGGCACAAAGAAAGGGCAATTTGAGGTCACAATGCGATGGCCACTGCAAGCCAAGGACAGAACCTTGAGAGAAATCAAACCTGTGGACTGCTTTGTCTTGAACTTCTAGGCCCCAGAACTGTGGGTAAATAACTTTGTTGCCAAGTTTGTGGTATGTCACTATGGCATCACTTTGAAAGTTAACATAATATTCATAAATGAAGTTTGACTTTAGATTTTTTGTGTGTGTAGGTTTTACCAGAACAGGTACAAATATGATATTCATTTCACAAAAAAATGAGTGTTTATAAAGTTTTCTTTATGCGTCTATGCTCTGAAACAACTTACACAGTATTGGAATTATCTGACCTTTGAAGTCTAGTAGATTGTCCCTAAGAAATGCTCTGGGTTTTGTGTGTTTTTGAAAAATTTTGATAACTTCATTACTTATTTCAAGTCATTTCTATTGTTTCAGCATCAACTGTCTTTAAGTTTATCTGCATAAATTAGCAAGTTGTGGTAAAAATTGTTCTCTATTTAAATGTAATTTTCTTCTTGTTTTTTCTTGTTTTGAGGTCAAGTATTTTCTCATGTATTTATGGTTTAGCTATGGGTTGGATGTATTTTATTAAAAATTTCAAAGAACCAAATTTATTAGCTGACTTATTTTTATTATTCTAATTTTACTAATTTATACTTATTTTATTATTTTCTTCTTTGGTTAATTTTTTTGTTCCATCTTTGAGTTAGAGGTCAGTTTTACTTATTTTTGCTATTTTGTTTTTATTAATTTAAATATTGAAAGCCATGTATTTTCTTCTGAAAACAACTTCAGTTGTATCCTACTGATTTGGTAATTATGTAGTTTATATTAACATTATTTGTAAATTCTCTATTTACCTTTATATTACTGTTTCCTCTGACTTGTTTAATAAGGCTTATTGTTAAGGATGTTTTTGTTCTGATTTTGTTATTAAATTGAATTTTATTGCACTGTGACCGGAAAATATTATTTTCATTATTTATAGTTAAGGGAGTTATTAAAGTTGTTTTTCTTTCTCTCTTATTTTTTTTTCTTTCTTTTGGAACCTAACAGATGTCAGTTTTCCATGCATACTGGTATTAGGTCAAGGAGGGATATGGATGACTTACCAGGTTTCTCAGCTTTAATTTTTCCCTTCTTTGTTGCTAAAGTGAGGATAGGTATTTATTCATTTAATTATTTTGTTAATTTTTTAAGTGCACCTCCTTTTCTCTGGAGTCTTTTGATTCTTTATACTATCTTAATTCAATGTGACTGTCCTCCTGCTCTGTTTCCTTATTTCTGTTCACTAACTAGCCTTTAAATGGTACTTTATTTTCTACCTGCCTCCTTTCCCAGAGTGGCACCTTCCCCAAACTATCAAGTTGAACCATGAATACTCTCCAAGGTCCTTCCTTCCTTTTGATTTTCTCCACTCAGTGTAGATTCAGCTTTTTCTTTGGTGGATCCCTAGCTAATGTCACCTGTGTTTGCCTCCTTTGGAATCCCACTCTTTTTTTTTTCTCTCTCTTCTCATAGCCCATATCATTCTGTTGAGAATGTTGAACAGTCTGAGGTTTTGCTCTACTTGTAAGCTAACCTAACACAGTTTTATGAAGGCACAAGACTTGTGGCTCATCAGAGAGAGATGAAGGGCTGTTTTTATTTACAGCAGTGACAATAACTGGAGTGTCATTTTGTGTGTGTGTGTGCTGGTTCTCCAAGTCCCAGTTTCTACAGGGCAATGCTAAGAGGAACATAGGATATCTGCATGTAGAGTGGGTTAAATTTTAAGCAGGAGATTCTCAAACTTTGTGAACTTAAATCATATTGGGCAGTAAGCATGTTCTTCATTGCTCTAGATAAACATACCAGGTTGTTTTTCATACAAATACCTTAGAAAGGATAGTCTGGAACAATATGTTTGCCCACAAAATGTTCAGAAGTTAGTATTCATCTCTGTGACCAAAACTCACAACAATGTAGAAAATGAAAAGTTTATTTTGGGCTCAGGATTGGAGAAGTTCAGTCTGTGATCAGATCACTTCATTGATCTGGGCCTGAGTTGAGGCAAAACATCATGTTAGAAGGGAGTGGTGGAAAAAGTTCAGCACATGGCACTTAGGAAGGAGGGTGAGGGGGAGAGGCAGGTAGGATATAGACAACATGTAATCCCAAACGGTAAGCCCTCAGTGACCTCCTTCCACTAGCCTTGCCAGACTTGCAAAGAGTTACTACCTAGTAGTCCAAATTATTAATCTATTAAATTGGTTAATGCACTGATGAGGTTACATTTCCTTATTGCATAAAATCCCACCTCTGAACCTTTTTGGATTAGGGATGCTTTCAAAATACAATGCTTTCAGGAAATATTTCTAAATCCAACCCCTTTCAGACCCCATGGAGGCTTTTTTCCCTATACTGACTGTCTACCTTGGGATATGCTCAGGAGCTGCTTCTGCTGATGCCATGCATTGGTTTTCTTACATTTTAGTTTCTCTGTTACCTACCTATGCTGTTGTTGTGTATTCTACATAATATGATTTGCTCTTTCCACCCACATGTTTCTTGGCATATTTCTGGTGATTCAAATTTAGGTGACTGTCATTATCCCACAAAAACCTAGAAATACTTTCCTTTATTAATTCCTTAATAAAAAAGGTGTCTAAAAATACTAATTACATTTATGTATGTGTTGTACGCAGTTTCAAAAACTTTAATCCCATCTATAGATAAAATGTGGAAGGGAATAGAACACTATGTAATGATTATAGATGTTGACAATATGAATTGTTGTTTACCTAATAGAAGTTGAAAAAGCAAGTAGCAGAGGAATGTAGATATGCTAATTCCCTTATTTTATGTAATGCATAGTTAGTAGATACTGTGTGATATAATACAGTGGGTAGATAATGGCTATTCATCGGTAAAGAGTCAATGAAGGGGGCTGGAGCACTGGCTCAGCAGTTTTGGCACTTGCCTGGCATGCGCAGGGGCACAGGCTCGTACCGCAGCACCATGTTCACAAAGAAGTGTCTGAGCAATGAAGGTCAAATGAAAAACTAAGTTAAAAAAATTGATTCTCTCTCTCTCTCTCCCTCTCACTGTCCTTCTTTAAAAAAAATAAAAAGAGACAATGCAGGCTTGAAGTTAATATATTATGATGAAATGTAGCTATTAGAAAAGTTGAAATGATACAATATTATTAACAAAAATCAAAAAGTGGAAGGAGAGGGTTGAGAGATAGTACAATTAGGTCACTTTTTAAATTTTTCATAGTGATAAGTGACTAGATTCTATCTGAAAGTGATGGAGAATTAGAATTAAAACCATATTGTATATAATACTTATCACTGTAAAAAGAAGCAAAAACAGAAATCATTTTAAAAAGTCGCCTCTGGTGATGGAATCGGAGATGATTTGAGAATGGAACATTTTGCTTTTCATTTTATACTCTTCTGAACTACTTTAAAATTCTAACCAAATATGTGTATGGTTTTATCATTTTATGTAATTTCTTAATTTAGGAAATAACATTTTAAGGCATAAGGACCTACTTCTAACAAATACAACAAGCAACCCAACAACTACCAGAGGGTAAGATCCTTCTTCTTGGAGATCTCTTGATTATGGTTTTCTGTAATATGGAATCCACATGTTATCAGTTCAAGACATACAGTCAAAGTCGCAAATGAGACATTGTATTATACTCTGAGGTTAGAGAATGAGAGAAAGGATCAAAACTGAGTCACAGTCTACAGATAAAGAATGTCATTGCTTAGACTGCTGTAGATGCAGCTGTGAAACTATTTAAGAGAATAAATTCTGAGAGTCTCAGCACCCAATTTCAGAATCATGCTGCTTAGAACTGGAGGTGGAAGATGAAACGCTACAGCTAGTTGAGTTTACTTATGTGTCAGTCAGCTTTCTGTCCCTGTGACCAAAATACCTAACAAGAACAACTTAGGGGAGGAAAGGTTTATTTTGACTCACAGTTTCAGAAGTTTCCATCCATGATCAACTGACTCCAAGGCAGAAACACCACGGAGGAAGGGCTTGGCAGAGGAAAGCTGCCAGGGATCCAACTCAACTCTCCACGCATGCTTGGCAAGCACTCAACTGCCGAGCTGCTGAAGACTTCTACAGTAGGACATTCTGTATTATTTAAATGTGAATATGATGAATATCATCACACATTCTGTTAGTAAATATTTATTGAATGATTGCTATGCACTTCATTGTGCACTGGGCCAGGAGTAGGGTAAGAGTTTTAAGAAAATAGAAGATGCCTGCCCTCATCAAGGTTATTCTTTAATAGAGAAGATTGACCTTGGCAAAAACATTACGTTAGTTGAGATCAGTACAGAGAATGAGCTCAGTTTTGTAAGAATGAGTTGTAAAGAAACAAAATTTGAACTAAGGAATCAAGAAAAATTTCCTAGATAAAGGGATAGTTGACCCAAATCTCAGCAATTAATACAAGTTGTACGAAAAAGAAATGATAGATTTTCCAGGGAGAAGGAGCCATATGAATTAGGGTACAGGGGCTGGTGAAGCAAACAGTGTTGGTCAAAAGAGGAGAGCAGAGAGGGCTGGTGTGACTGGCAGAGAGAATGCGGGAGAATGGTGTGGATATGCCTGAGGCAAAGGACAGAGTCCTTTTGGTTTCCTAGTACTTTGCCCTATACGTATTCAAAACATATAAGTTAAAAAGAATATTCTTGGAATTTATTGAATGCTTTCTGTGTTAGGCACTTTACAAGTAGCAATTCTTATAAATTCGTCAACTCTCAAAACAATCTTGTGAAGTACCCACATCCTTGTTTTACTAATGAGGGCACAGCTAGTTAAATGGTAGTGTATTGATTGGAAATCAAACAGTCTGGGGATGGAGTCCACACTTAGTCACTATATGGTAATAATGCTTTTAAGAAATGAATGAAATTTCCTTGACTTAAGATCTTTCAGATTAAAATGTGAGCATTGTTCTTTGGATGACTGTGCACTACCTTGGTGACTTCTTGCACATGGTGAGCATTTTATTAGGAGCTAAAATAAGGATTATTATTTACTGAGCACAGGTACTCCAGACACTGCTCAAAACTATACATGCATTATTTCAGTTATTTCCTTCTATCCCCATAAATCAAAAAAGTCTGCATGTTCTTTGACCTAGGGGACTTGATTTATTCATCTTTGTACCACTGTGCTTGGCCTATTGTTTGTGTTTAATAAATCTGTTTTCCCCTTTCTGTCCTTTCTTTCCATATTAGTGCAATTTTAATTGCATAAGGGCAGGGAGAAGGACTAGGTGACCTTTTAAGAACTTCCAGGAGCTATAATTCTGAATATCCAATCAAACTGCTGTTCACTCAAACTAAATTTTAGTATGTGGCAGCAGGCTCAGCTAATTGAAAAATTATCTTTAAATTCAAAAAAGCTGATTCAGAAAGATGATTATAATTTTCAGCTAAATGTACTTTCTCCAAAGTGTTCTTGAACATGCCTAATGAAGTTGTTTATTCTGATACTTCACCACATTGAAAACCATTGGAAATATATAGATTTTAAAGAGGAGATACTATTGCAAGACTTTCATGATTATTTATCTGGGTTCTAATATACTGGAAATGATTTCTTCTTCAGGCCTGCCTCAGGCCAAAACAATGTGAGGTGAGCTAGGGCTGACCACAACTCTCAGTTCTCCACATCCTTCTATTTATAAAACTAACGTCATAAAGAGATGTTGCAACACATTGAGGTTAAAAATTAGTTGCAATAAAATAAATTCTAAACATATAGTGGGTATTAAAAAGTGACTTACACAAGTCAAATAACCTACAGTTAAATATACACATATAATACATATTACTTATAACACTTATAAAACTACTAATGCAATTTAACAACATCCGGGGCACTAATGTTAAGAAATTGTCAAAAAGCACTAAACGGAATTTACGGAGCTGAATAAAAAGCATAATTATGAAGTAGACTTGGGATATTCCAGTTGGTAAATGAGCCTGTGAAATTGCCTTTTGTTAAAGAGGAGTATTAATGACTATGTAAGTCCTTGACTAATATTTTATGATACTTACCCTGCTATTATGTGAAACGCTTTATACATCATCCTAGATGATAGTTTAGAAATAGTTTTAATGCCTATTTTATACCTTGCTAGGGAATTACAGTCTGTTGATACTGAATATCTGTTGGAATAATTTAAAAATGCAATATGTATGGTTAATGATAATCAAGGGAATTTATTGAAGCTTGTGCAATTTTCTTTTAGTCAGTATAGATTGTGCAAATTTTGGAGAATGTGTGACATTTGACAAGACGGAAAACTTTAAATTGTATCAGTACACAATTATATGCCTAAATATTACCATCCAATATTAACATGGCAAAGAGAGCAACAAATGGACATCAATCAGTATTTATCTCCAGAGAATCTGGATTTTGTATGTGAAAAGAAGTACATACAACATTATGCTCACAGGAGGCTTTGCAAAATACATTTGCATGAATTAGGTAACGAGGTTGTCAGTCCCTCTGTGGTTATTCACAGGATTTCTCTTTTTCACTTCCTCTATGTGCACCTATTGCATGATTTAGCTTTGTTCTTTGGTTTCTTTTTACAGCTACAGTGAACTTAGGGGCTATATCTACTCTTCTATCTTCATTATCTCTTCTATGTGCATACTGTTTAAATCTCACACCTTCAGAACTTCAGCGTCTCATTGCTTGCTTCTAGCTGAACATTTTAGCATGGCTTTCTGAGCATCACTTCACCTTATTAGTTGAGTAAAGTTGCACATGTCCTCCTCCTTGGATCCTTTGCTAGATACCTCTGTTAGTCAGAGATGTCTAGTTTTAGGCTTAGACTTCCTTATTCCAACTCAACAGCATGAGCACAAAAAATATTCGTTTTTTCCAAATCTATTTATATACTAGAACATTTTAATGGTTAATCTGAGTTGTGAACTTGATTAGATTAAGATACTCCTAAGATTAAGAGATTCCTAAAATTATCTTCTCGGTGCATCATTGAGGGTGTTTCTAGGAATGATTGGTGTGTGGGATAACAAACTGAAGAAGAGAGCCATCCTAAGTGTGGGCAGCACCCTCTAATAAGTTGGAAGCTTGGGTTGAATATAAAGTCAGAAGAAAAAGGAAGAAAGGGCAGATAGATGCAAGTCCATTTCTTCTTGGACGGGTTCTTGATTGCTTCTGTGATCTTCTGAGGACATCAGACTCCAGCTCCTTCACTCTTCCCAAGTAGACTCTGTCCAGCAATTCTGCATGGCATTCCCAGACCTTTGGTTCAGACTGTGATAACATCATTGATCCCTTTATTCTGAAGCTTTGACATCCTGGACTGTGCAGTTACTGGTCGAAGAATTGTTTCAGGTACTAGTGACATTGCAACTGAACCAGCCCCGGATCTTTTGAAGCTTGCATTAATGTTTCAGTAAGTTAAAATATTAACAGATGATATAATTTTGGATAATAAAATTGTCCTGAAGAAAATAAATCAGACTAACATGACAGAGGGTGCTAGAGTATGGGAATGGTAGGGAGGCTGCAGTAAGCAGGCTGGATATAAACTGATTCATATTTATACCAATCTTATAGAGTCTTGCGAGGGTTAAATGAGATGACAGTGTGTGACACATAGTAATCCTTTAGGGAATACTAGCTATTATATTTTCCTTGTTCTTGACTCCTGAATGTTGCCTCACACTATTCTCCCCATCTAGAACGATTTTCCTCTAGAACGATATCCTTTAATTTCTTCAAGGTATGTCTGAAGTTCTTCCTTCCCAGCTCTGCCTCCTCATAGACTTCCTTTATACCCTGGGAAGCATCAATGCACTCACTCAAAAATATTTGCAGGTAGATAGTACTTAATCATGTGCATCCTTGTGACATCTCTTCATATAAATATTGTGAATTTTCTGTTATGATTTTATTTTTATCTGTGAATATTTGTTCTTCCTAAGTGGAATATAAGTTTTCCATATACTGGACTAGACTTGTGCTTTGGACTTAAATAAAAACAAACTATGTACAATGAACATCTTTAATAGATGTTTGCTGATACATTAACATAATACTTTCTAACAGTTGACATAAGCCCCCCAATCTACGAGAAATTTTCCTGCATATGAATTACATGATTTGAAGACCTGAGACTGCTATGGGCTGTATAGATTGATATTTAGATTGCCATTCAAAATTCTATTATTTGAATTATCCAAACTCCAAGATTGATGCTTGTTTTCACTGTAAAAGTATGTCTTCTTATACAGCATTTTGATCAAACAGGATTTTCTATACTTACAAAAATATTATTTTATAATGACAAAGATGATGTCACATACAGTGTGCTGAGAGGGGGTGAGATTTACATTCCTAATTTAAAATACTGTTTGTTTAAAGAGCATAAACAATTTGAAGAGAATGGGCGTTTAGGACTGTACATTATTGTTTTACTGCCTGTGACAGGAACTGGAAAAAAATGGCAGCCACAGCACTTTTCATCTACGCTGTCATCTCAATGAAGCTATGGTGTCTGGTTCATTTCCCAAATTGGGTAATTGCAGCCACGAAGAAATACGGAAGTTTCCTCAACGTCAAGGAATCAATAACATCATCTTAGCATATGAAGCACAGCCCATACATGCGAAGATTTCTCTATGTAATTCTCCTTTCATCAAATGAGCTCTTCCCACCAGAGCAAACATACTCTGCACCAGCTCTCCCCGTACACAGCAAGGGATAGGCATGCGATTGTCAGCTTTTAAGGCTCAGTTCCCATCTGTTTTTCTTTCAAGGATTTGTCCATATCTTTTCTTACACTTTCCTGTACTTTTTATTGTTAATTGTTTTTAAGAGAGAGGGAGAGATTGAGAAAGAATCAATTTTATTTAGTTTTTCACCTGAGTTTTGTTTCTCCAACACAGCTGTGTATAACCATTAGACTCTTGCTGTGTACTTGTTCACATTCATTTCTATTTATGTATATATGTAGGTTTATAAAATCATGTCATTCAAATTGCTGATGACTTGCTATTCTGTTAGTAATTAGCTGTGGACATTTTCCTTATTGTCTAATAATCTATCCAAATATTTTTTGTGGTTACCTGCATCCTTTTTACACATATGCCTGAACATTTTTAGTCAGTAACTTATTTGTTTATGATACTTTCAATTTTATTCTACACAGTACAACGATGAATATAGCCCAAACTGTAATATATTCTTAATTTCTCTACTGATTCTTATCTTTGAACTGTGTGGATTTGTTATTGTGTATCTATGTATATACCTTAGGTATAGTTCCTAAATTAGTATGAACATTCATATAATAATCTGTTGATCTGAGATTCTTTATATAAAATGATTGAGGACAGATGAGTCCTCATAATTTAAAATTTTTATCACTGAGAAATGTAATACAGCATGCATATACTGTGTATTATATCACATTACCAGTGGGGACCCTGAAATCAAACTTAAAAATATTTCTGAAATAAAATATATGAGCATTCACACTAAATATATACATAATCTCATGTTAATTTGAGTCAGATTTTGCCATTGAGTGAATTTTGGCACTACTTTTTGAAAATATTTGGTTTTCAGATCTCTGAGTGTTAGAATTGTGGATAAAGTATTGTGAACTTGTAGAACTGATAAAGTGCATTTCAAATGCAAACTGATGCAAAGAGTCAAGTGATGAAACTATAATGCATCTTCATATTTTATACTTTCATATTTCAATAAAGCAATACCACAAATTGTCAGAAGGAAAAAAGTCTACCTAATACCTATTTTATTTTTTCCCCAATTTGCTCTTGGAAAGAAACATAGAATCTTTTCTGTTTTAAATGTGATTGGAATCTGAGTTTCTTAAGAAGCAAGTTGATTTGTTTGTTTGCTCTGGGTTTTATTTATTCATTTGTTTTGTATTTAACCCTAATATAGTTTAATGAAATTCTGTATAGTACAAAAACTTATCAGACTAGGAATTACAGTATTTAGGGATACTAAGCAAACATTTAAAGATGAATAGAAAATCCAATCGAGTGTTATAGTAACTACCTGACAGCAAGATAGGACTTATACAAAGAGCCCCACCTACTACCACAGTGGATGAAGCTATTATCATTAACAGTGGTCATTCCAGCTTGTGTCTACTGGGGAACTGTGCAGGAAATGTAGAGAATGAACCTCTAGCTGCTGGGGTAATGATCTCAAATAAATACGGATAACACAAGCAAGACACCCAAGGTGCAGCTCTTTTGAGCATCTGCAGCAGCAGCAATAACTTGTGACGAACAATAGGCTCTGAATCGCTGCTTCATGATTCATATCCCTGGTTTAGCCTGCAGTAGAAGAATTAAGTTTTTCAATCCTAATAGAAATGAATGGAGATCCGAATGCTCCCAAGGATAAAGTGAAGAATAGATCCAATGGGCAAACAAGGCTTTTTTTCCTTACAAATATATGGAATGGGAAGATTAGGACTCTGATTTGTATTTACATGTGTATTGTAGAGATGCTATAGATCTAGAAGCCACTATACTGCTTGAAAGTAACCAATTTGGAAGATCAGCATTTCTAAGAGCTTAAAAAGTCTCATGAAAAAACAAAGCCCCTGGGGCTGAAGCGGTGGCTCGGCTGTTACAGCGCTTGAATGGCAAGCAAGTACACAGGTTCAAACCTCAGCACCCACGCACATAGCTAAGTGTCAGAGCAACGAAAGCCATGTGAAAATCAATAAAAATTGATTCTCTCTCTCTCTCTCACTGTCCCTCTCTTTAAAAAATTATAAAAAAAAAGCCCGAAATATCTTACCTCTTAAAGTAGAAAACCGTTTGTCCTCAAAACAAGATTTATGAACTATGGCTAATAAACACAAAAGCCTTATCAATACTAATGTAAATGAATATGTTGCACTTCTTTTATGTTATAACATAATACAGTTCTATTACATTAAATGCAACTTTTCATCCAAAACGGTTGTGATCAGTTCATAATGCAGAGGGATCTGCAGCCTGATGTCAAATCAGAAATTGGCAAAGCCACAGGCAAGATGTTCTATGAGGCATGTGGATGGTAAATGTGAAATGACAGGAAACAAAAAAAATATTTTTTGCCTTTGTTCATAGTCATGGACAGCAAAGTCTGTAAACTCTTCCAATGTGAGCATGTATCTTTCCTGCTAAAATTTATATGACAAATCAGTAGAAGTTTAGAGTCCTTCTAGGATGTGGCAGAGTGGAAAAAATAAATACATGCAAATAACTCTAAGTCAACACAATATATGATCAGTCACATATAGTTAGTATATATGTTACAGCATGCATAATGTTGACTTTAGCTAATTACCTTTGAAATCAAGGCACAGCAAAATCAATTACGAGCTACAATTCATAATTGATGCCAGGGTCTCTGAGTTGGAGGAGAATCTCAAGGGAAAATGTTGGACATTTACAGGACTGTGGTAGATAAGGAATGAGTCATTCTGGGCAGAGAGTGACAGGCGGAGACGAATGCTGGGTATCTAGATGGGACTCTTTCTAAGTGAGTTGCACACATGTTACGAAGACCTTCACACTCCTGTGTCTCCTCCTGTAGCAGTTCTGAATGTTGTGAGTGATAACTGATACATCTTTTGGTTTCCAAAGAGACTTTTTTAATGCTATTATTTTTGGAGGCAAAGTCTTTGTTATACAGCATACTAGTAACACCAGAAAAGGTATTAAACTAATGTGTAGTATTTATTGCAAGTGAATTTTTCTAATATAAATTTGCCTTATTTATGTTTATGTACTGGAATGAGAAAATAGTTTTATTGCCTTTATGTTTCTAGGCCTGAAGGTTGTAACCTGTCACAATATCGCTTCATAACCCAAGTTGGGCTAATTAATTCTTTTTATGATGATGAATTTTATTTTATGTTTCAGTTGTATTTTACTTTGTAAAACACAAGTGTAGGAGGAAAGACAGCCTACCCAACAAATGGCGCTGGACAAACTGGATAGCCATTTGCAGGAAGTTGAAATTAGATCCTCATCTCTTACCTTGCACTTTTGTGCAAATCAAAATGGATCAAGGAACTAGGAATTAAATCAGCAACCATACAACTGCTAGAAGAAAGACTAGGACCAACAGCCCAGCATTTATGAGAGTTGGCAAAGACTTTCTCAAAAAGACTCCCAAAGTGAAAGAATTAAAGTCAAGAATTAATGCATGAGATGCCATTAAATTAAAAAGCTTTTGCTCAGCCAAGGAATTGGTCAAAACTGTCAGGAGAGATCCTACAGAAGGGAGATAATCATGGTCTGGGATTACTATGACAGGGGACTAATATCCAAAATTTACAAAGAACTCATAAAACTTAATATTAATAACACAAAAAATCCAATCAATAAATGGGACAGAGAGCTAAACAGAAACTTTTCTACAGAGGAAACTGAGCAAGCCAATGAATACATGAAAAAAGTATTTTAAATCACTAGTAATCAGAGAAATGCAATTCAAAACTGCATTAAGATTTCACCTCATTCCAGTCGGATTAGCAAAGATGAAGAATATAAACAATAATAAATGCTAGAGGGGTTGTGGGGAGATAGGAACACTTGCACACTGTTGGTGGAACTGCAGACTGGTATAGCTGCTCTGGAAAGCAGTGTGGAGACTCCTCAAAAATTAGAAATGGATCCTCCACATGTATGACTCAGCGATCCCTCTTCTGGGTGTTTTCCCAGAGGAATTAGAATCAGCACATTACAGTTACACAGCAAATCAATGCTCATAGCAGCTCAATTTACAGTAGCTAAATTATGGAGTCAACCCAGATGCCCCTCACTGGATGAATGAATCCAAAAGTTCTGGTGTGTATATAAATAAAATGGAATTCTACTCTACTATTAGAAACAATGATATTACTGATTTTGAGGGTAAATGAATGGCAATGAAAGAAATTATGCTGAGCAAAATTAGCCAAACCCAGAGACTCAAGGGTGAGATGTTTTCTCTAATTTGTGCAGGCTAGAGTGGAGCCCAGGCTTGGGTTATAGGTAGTTAAGCTCCTATACTAGACGCCCCCCCCCCGCAAAGTTGCAGCAGCACATAATCTAGGGGAACCATAGATGTGTAGGGCAAGTGGGGGAAGAGGAGAGGGAAGGAGGATATGGA
>PVKS010025280.1:0-30063 GCA_004027875.1 Aplodontia rufa
GGGGGGGCCTGGATTTGGGTGTCATCAGCGTGCAGAGAAAATCAGGGAACAGGCAGGATGGACGAGGACCTCGAGGGGACGGGGGTGCGAGGCAGAGGGCCAGCTGCAGTGGCAGGGGCACAAGGGGGCCCTGAGGATCCTCAGGGTGGGAAACCATGAGGTCACCTGGCAGCAACTCCTTCCAGAAGGCACTGCTGGATCACCTGGGGTGTGAACAGGGAAGTCAGGAAGTAAGCAGAGAGGGCCTGAGGGAAGTGGACGCTGAAGCACATGCACTGGGGGACAGGGACGGAAATGGGAGCAGAGAGGATCTGGGATCCCAGAGGATCAGGCCTGGCTGGGAGAAGCCGGCGCGGCCTGGGCAAAGGTGCTGGTGTTTATTTACAACCCTGCTGTTCTCGATAAGACCTAAGCGTTCATTGTGCATGATCGGATGCCTAACCACAGCCACTTAATATTTGGTAGCTTCTCAGTCTTTAGAAAAGTGCAAATGTAAGCCAGTCGGCGCCGTGGGGCGCTCCTGTAATCCCAGCTTGTGGGGGGCTGAGGCAGGAGGACCACCAAGTTCCGGGCCTGCCTCGGCAACTTAGTGAGGACTCGACTCCAAATAACATTTAGAAAGGACTGGGAATGTGGCTTAGCAGTAGAGAGCTTGCCTAGCATGTGTGAGGCCCTGGATTCCATCCCTAACCCTGAGAAAAAGACAAAATAAAAAAAAAGCAAATACACGCTTAAAAAATGCCAACCGGCATCACACAGGGCCAGCACGGCGTCCCCACACTGTTGCGTAATTGCTTTTCCACCTGGCAGTGTTGTGACTCTTCGAAAGTCACTCATATCCAGTGCTGTCTTCTGGGCTGTACCCCGCGTAGTCGGCCTCCTATTTTGCATGTGTAGATTATTTGATTTATGAATCACACTTGTCAGTGTAAAATTACGGAAGGAGAATCACTGACTCCCTAAGAACTACTCTCTTGATAGTATCAGAACTGAGATTCTGGAAACGTCTATGCTACTGGCCGTGCTGAGTTACGTGGGGGTGCTGGCTGCGGAAGGCATACACTTTCCGGAGGTGAGCTGGAGAGGAGGAGGAGGAGCCCAACTCCTGCCCACCGTGCCCTGAGGCCTGGGTGTCCCGGTCTCTCCTTATCACTCATCCTGCTGAGTGCTTCTCATTTGTCGTTGCCACTCCAGCTCTGAGCACCCCATCTGGCGCAGCGCTGATAAAGACATCTGTTCAATCAACCAGATGGAGGGAGCTGGCGACTGCCACCACTTAATTAGGGGCAGGGCCATCGATTTAGAAGTTGCTTTCATGACTGGGCAGGTGCCCCCAGCCAAACATTTCCCCGGGACAGTGTTCCACCGGGGCCGGATGTGCGCACAGGCCTAATGCTGACACACAGTTCTTTTTAAAATATTGGTCACTAATTGCTAATTAGCGACTGTGCATGCGTGCAGGGCACAGCGCCACCCTTCAGTGTGTGTAGACAGTGGTCAGAGTGGTGGCTCATTATCTCATTCTGAGCATGCCTTCCCTATTTTTTTTCAGGGCTGAGGACGGAACTCAGGGCCTTGTGCGTGCTAGGCAAGCGCTCTGCCACTGAGCTAAATCCCCAACCCCGAATGCCTTCATTCTTAGGAGCTGCACCATGAACGTCTACAACCTTCTTTCAAACGGTTCAGAAAAAAGAATGTACAGGTGTGAAAATTATACCTGATACACACAGAAAGCAAGTGAGAGCAAGCAGATGTGAACTCAGATTTGTTCACTGTCATATTCTTCCAACTTTTCTACACTTGAAAAAATACGGGTTGGGGGTTGGGGATTTAGCTCAGGGGCAGAGCGCTTGCCTAGCACACACAAGGCCCTGAGTTCAGTCCTCAGCCCTGAACAACAAAAAAAAAAGGGTTGTATGTTTGAGAGAGAAAAGGGCACAATGCTAGTTTGCATATCAGTAATTAAAAAATAAAAACCTAGAAATCAAAGCATATGGTAACTAATTTTGAAATCCAATTAAACAGATCTCCGAGTACTGATCCACAGCCGGGGCTTTGAATATTTATAGGGCAACAGAACTTGGCAAGAGCTGGTGCTGGGGACTCTGGTGTGCCTAGTAGCTGTGGCACAGAGCTCACGAGAGCTCATTTGTTGCTGCATGCCCAGTGGCTGAATGTCTCATCACAAAACACAGGAGAGGAAGCGTAAGCCTGGACGTAAGCACCCTTCCTAGCTGCGAGGGAGGTGCAGTTGTTAGAAAGCCCTGCTGGCTGCCTCCGGTGGCAGGGACACAGGTAGTGCTGGCCTGCTCCGGGAGCCCTCAACCCCCATCCACACGTGTTTCTCAAGACAGGGAAAGACGCCACCCAGGCCACAGCAGGGGACCTCTCCTGCCCACTCCTGCCCATCTTGGGAGGGGCCCAGACCAGAGGCTCTGGGGCAGCGGACTGTATTTACGTCTCGAGGGGAGGATGGAGGCTGTGGTGGGCACAATGCTTGGCAGTTTAAGATGCACAGAGCTGCTGGCTTAGTTTCCTTTCTGCTATGCTGGGGATGGACCTGGGCCTCACGCCTGCCTGGCACCCTCTCTACTGAGGCTCTCTACCCCAGTCTGCAGAGCCACTTTAACAAAGTCATCTCAAACAGACCTGGAGCCTTCAACTGGGACAGGCCACAAAACCAGACCGGGAGCCTGTCCACTGGGCCCCGCCATTCCTTCCCGGCCTGTCCTCTGAAATGACCCTGGCCAACACTGGTCTTCGGAAGTGGCCCTGGAGATCCTGTGACTGCTCACTTCTCTTTCTGGAAGAAGCAGCCTGGGTAGAGAGGAGGCAGGTCCCAACCGCTTTCCTTCCAAAAACCCTCAAAAGATAAATAAGAAAGAGAAAGGATTTCCAGTCGGAATGCTTTATTTTGCATTTTCTAATACACACATCTTACATGGCAGTTAATCAAAATGAAGTTTAAAGAGAGAAACTCCCGCCTCCTTTAGCCTCGACTTACACTGGGCACCCGGTCCTGTGGCCGCTGGGGGTGACGGGCCGGCGCAGGGGCTCATCCCTGCTCCGCTGCACGCTGGCCAGCCCCTTCCGCCGAGACTTCCCAGTGTTGGTCATGATCTGGGGGAAGGAAAAGCAAATGGGGCTCAAGACACGGTCTCCTTGAGAACCGGCCTGGAAGAGGACTCACCGTGCTGAATCAAGCGACCTCTGACAACCAGGCAAAGCCTCGTCACGGGTTGTTCACGTAAACAGAAATTCTGGGGAGAAAGTCCTTTTAGGTTTGCAGATGATACCACTTATGGAGGAGAACACATTTTTAAAGATCCCAAACACAGGAGCCAGGTGCAGTGGCGCACACCTCTAAATCCAGCAACTTACGGAGGCAGGAGGATCGCAAGTTCAAAGCCAGCCTCTGAGGACTTAGCACACCTGCCTCAAAATAGAAAGTCAAAAGGGCTGGGGATGTGGCTCAGTGCTCAAATGCCCCTGCATTCAATCCCTCATACAAAAAAAAAAAAAAAAAAAAAAAAAAAAAAAAAAAAAAAAAAAAAAAAAAAAAAAATCCGAACATAGGAGAAGGAACAAACAGTAACTTCCATCTCTGGAAAGTACTGGACTTTTGAAAGTGAGGTGAAAAAGACTCTGACTTCATAAAAGAAGATTTGACTTCATAAAAAATTAACATTTCCACATACGCAGTGCACTAAAAATGAGCCAAGTCAACGGGCGAACAAGAAAGAGGGAGGAATAGTCACAGCAGATTTAACAGTGGGGGCCAGCACCTGCCACACAAGGAACGCCAGCACATTGCTAAGCGAAGCACTAGACAACCGGGCAAAGATTCACACGGCCGAGCCACAAAACAGGAAGCACCACCAGCAAACACAACGACGACCAAATCCACGAGGAATCGGAAACTACAACCAGCAGAAAGTGTGTCACTCCTCAGCGCTCGGTGGCCGAGAACCCAGCCACGCCCTGGCGATCGACTTTAACACACCAGGGTCGCTGAAATTGAGACAGCTCTTTTGGAAAGCAATCTGGCATGTGGTATCAAGAGTCATAAAAATGTTCTGATCTTTGGGTGCAGATTCTAGTGAAAGAGTCCAAAATACGAAAAATGTTAAATAAACACGATTACTGGTTATAAAGTTATTAGAGTAAACCTAGAACAATCTGTCTAGTAAAAGGGCAGGAATTAAGTAAAACCTGGCATATTCGCTGGACATGCCAAATGTCCATTTACACAAGAATAGGTCACGAAGAAACGTGTCCACTTAAACATTAAATAGGAATCAGGCGACAATGATGGGCGTGACACTGTCAATCATGCTCAAAGCCCACACAACAGCAGGGAGGGTGTGGGCGCTGAGAGGACTCAGAACAATTTCTCTTCTGTATGTTCCAAGTTCTCTGTAATAATGTTACAGTTACATTAATAAGAAGAAGTGATTATTGAAAAAATCAGGGTAAAAGTGACAAAATCCAAAGCGTCTGCTGAAGCCATGTCAGGGTCCTGGTTTAGCTCTTGTGCCATAAACAATGAACACAGCCACTGGGGGTGCTGGCCGGGGGTGGGCACGACCTGTCTGGCTGCCTTTGTAGCACCCTGTGCATCCATTACCACTTCAAAATAAAGAAATAAACAGAACCCACAGAGCCCCGCAGAGCCCCATGTGCCTTAGCACCCGGACTGGTGTCTTCCGCCTCTTGACTTTCCTGCAAAGTTCTTTGAGCTTCTCTAGTACTTGAGGCAGGGAGCAGGGACCAACACCAAGGGGACCCTGGGTCTCATTTGAGCTTGGGACACTTGCAAGTGAGGGGGGAAGGGGAGACAAGCAGGGTCAAAAGCTGCCCTGATTAGGGGGTCGGGGAGGGTGGAGGGCCCTGAAGGAGAGGTGGGAGAGAAATGGCCACCACGAAGCTCCTCGGAAGGACTAGAGGTGCAGCTTCCCTCTGCACAACTCCACACCTGCACTTCTGTCCCCTGTGGCCCACAGCTGACCTGGCACCCAGGGCATCCACATGCCTGACCTCAAGCCCAACTCTGGACTTCAGTGGCTTCTGGGGACCACTCGCACCTCTTCCTTCGCCCTCTCCCTGCAGCTGAGAAGCACTAAGAGGCCTAGGAGGGACACACCTGGAGGAGGGCTGAGCCTCCACCGCCCATGGTGGTCTGCAAGGGGTCCAGAGGTTTGGAGACTGTCCACTGCACCACCTCCTTAAAACTGCAGCAGCCTGGGACACAGCTTCATGTGAAAGGGCAAGCTGCGTCTGTCCTCAGGTACTCGAGGACACCCTTGGTGAGGAGGATCCTGCACACAGGGCACCCCAGCGTAGGACAGGATGTATGATGGAATGGGAGCAAGCTCACTGAAGGGCTATATACGATGATGAAGTCATAGGCAGGGGACAAAACTCTCAGGGAGGCCTGAGAGCTTAGACCCTAACAGGAACGCCTGCCGTCTAACTCCCACGTGAAGACAGCAATGTTATTATACACAGTAGGAGTTCATATTCAGGTGGAGAATGTAGGACATCTGGAGAGGAAAAGATAATGATGCCACACAACTTGGAGTTTATGATCAGGTGCAGACAGAGAACCTTAGAAGTAGAGATGGAGGACATCTGGAGAAGAAAGAATACGGCGTTACGCAGACTGGATATCATGAACAAAGCACTCGCTGCAAATGGTATTCTAAGATGCATTACGGCTTGCTCAACTGTGAACTATCACAAGAAATAAAAAGCTGCACAGAGTGTCCCGGCACTCCTGTGGGTCCTGCCTCAAGCCCCCTGGTTTCCCGCCTCAGTGCTCCAGCAGTGTCTAGGGTGATCGCGAGCACCTCTCGCCCCCCAGGCCTCTGAGCAGCCACTCAGCAGCTCCTGCATGGTGAAGGCCAGTGCCTCCCTTTCCTCCTGCTGCCTCGCAGGGGCCTCCTGCTACCCCCTCAGCTGCAAAGGAGACTTTCTGGGCAGGAGGCTGCTCCTGCGTGGACCTTCTAAGGAAGGGCTCTTCAGCCTGAGCGCCGCAGAAGCGCTTGGGAGAGGGGACAGAGCTGTGGCAACCACCCCCACCCATCTGGAGGAACAGGGCTCCATCTGGGCTGCAGATGGAGATTTTGTTTGAAAAAGATTCTGCTGCTGCGGAATGCAACATGATTTAACCATAACAGAAATAGTGCGGCACGCGACTTAGCTAGTGTGCTTTATTCAGCAGTACAGCTGGACAAGACCGTGCACCGAGGAGGGAAAGGTGTTTCCCAGGTATTAGTCTGCAGCGTCTGCGAATCGCTTGAATCACGGCACCCTGCAAATGGGCATTCTATCTATCTCCACACAGAGAAAAGCCTGGAAGCAGGCGTGCGTGCGTCCACTGTCTACCCGGCATGCATTCTCCTGCCCCACCAACAACTCTGCATTTATTGGCACAGCAATGTGTTTACTTAAAAATATCCACTTTTTCAGTTGTGGGGATGCATGTGTGTATTCCCAGCAACTCGGGAGGCTGAGGCAGTAACCCTGTCTCAAAATAAAATATAAAAAAGGGCTAGGGATGGAGCTCAGGCGTAGAGCGACCCTGTGTTCAATCCCCAGGACCAGGGAAAAAGGAGGAAAAGAAGAAAGAAAAAAGTTCAGTTTCCCAGCCTCCCCTGCAGCAAGAGGCCATGCTCCCAGGTCTGGGCAGAGAGAAGGAAGCGGAGGGGCAGGAGCAGCACTGCGGGAGGGCAGACTGGCTGCCTGTACATCTGGACTTCTATACAGATCTGTGCCAGGAGCTTCGGCAGCCATCTTGTGACCACGGGGCAACAGGAGGGAGCTGAGGCAATCAGGCAGGATCACCATGGCGCTAAGGAGATGGCGCTCCGAGGCGCAGGGCAGGCCCTCGCAATGCGCTCAGGAGTTCACATGTTTTTCTTAAGATTTCCAAAAGCAGGATATCAAGAGTGCAATCACTTCATTCTTTTTTATGCTCCTCAGCCCTGGGTATTGAGCCTGGAGGTGCCTGCTCTGCCTCCGAGCCACATCCCCAGCCCTTTTTTTATTTCTAGGGTTCACAAGGCCTCGAACTTACGATCCTCCTGCCTCAGTCGCCTGTTTCCCCAGTCCCTGGGATCATAGGCATCACCACTGCACCCGGCACACTGCATCCTCCCACTTGGACTTCCCTTGTGACTTCCCCTCATGTCACCTGGAGAACTTCCACTGAGGCTACGCTGGCTGTGGGCTCAGTGGGAAACAGCTCCCTGAGTCACAGTCACTTCCGTCCTGGAGCAGGAATGGCATGCAGAGGTTTTCTGCTGAATAACCAGCGTGCGAGAAACCTTGAAATGCCCAGATCTACGCTTGAGGGGCAGAATCTGCTGTTACCCGCTTGCCACTTAGGAATGAGGAGGATTTTGAGCAAAAGGCACTTGAGAAACAACAGATGCAAGAAGGGCACTGCGACCTTCGTTTTCTGAGTACAAGAGATAAAAACCTCTCGTGAAAGACGACCTCCCTGGCCTGGGAGAAAAGCAACTTCCACGGGAGGCCACAGCCAAGAGAACTACGTGAAAATGCTTGCTTTCTCTCAGTGGGTGTCGTTAGAGACTCATCATGCGTAGAGGTGTCAAAGGGCATAAAACAAAATACGGGAAGATAAACTGTGAGGTGTGCCAAGCAGCGAATTAACACAAATATTAGATTTCTGGATTTTGTGACGTTTTTGGTACCAGGGACAGAACCCAGTGGGGCTTAACCATGGACACACAACACAAGGCTTTTTATTTTATTTTTTTTTTAAAGAGAAATGGGGCAGTGAGAGAGAATCAGTTTTACTTAGTTTTTCATGTGGCTTTTGTTGCTGACACTTTATTGTGTGCATGGTGCTGGGGTTTGAGCCCACATCCTTACGCATGCCAGGCAAGCACCATAACCTCTGAGCCACCGCTCCAGCCCCAACACAAGCTCATAAACAAAAATTTTTCCTTAAAAATTTTGAGACAGGGTCTCACTAGTTGCTCAGGGCCTCCCTAAGTTGTTGAGGCTGGCCTTGAACTTGTGAGCCTCCTGCCTCAGCCTCCTGAGCCACTGGGATTATAGGTATGCACCGCCATGCCTAGCTTGGCTGTCTCTTTTTAGAATTTGAATTTGACTATGATTTACTTTCCCACTTTCACTAATAAGCACTCACCTTTATACCCACATTTGTATTCCTTTAATTTAAAGAAGGCCTCCCAAATCCTTGTAAGTTGGAGGCCCACAGAGCCTGGCTCTGCCTTCTTACTGGCAGGCAGGGTGAAGGAAAGAGATGAAGAGCCTGAGGTCTGACATCATCCTCTTCCCTGAACTTTTTATCTGGACTGATACGGTGGAACTCTGCTGTTCGCAAGGAGCCCCATCCTAACTGATAAGGGAAAAACAGATGACAGTGATTGTCCCCAGTGGAAGAATGTTCTTCGTGTTCAGTTTACTTCTGACTTTTCAGTGATAAGGATTCAGTTCTTTTAGAGTTAGGAAAAAGAACAAGAGAAACAAACAAACAAACAAAAAAAAAGGGCGGGGGGGAGAATTCCGAACACTTGAGGGCTTGAGATTTTTCTCTGCTTGCTGGGCTGGGTTTTCACACACAAGAATACAGATATTTAGTAGATTCCAACTAATCTCCAAGTAGGTAGAGGGCCTGCCTTTTCAGCCAGCGACCCTGGATTGTTTCAGAGTGGACACAGCAACCACAGAGGGTGGGCGTGGAAGGCAGCAGTGAGCCTTCGCCACAGCCCCCAGGCCCAGCCTTCATGCGGAAGCAGATCCCAGCGCTTTGAGGGTGCACTCATCCTTGGCGCAGTCCACGATTCCGCAGGCAGAACCCTCTGCACCCGGGATCGGCTGTTCTGGAAGGCCCACAGCTGGAGGCAAATGGGAAAGGACTCAGCCTTCCAGCCCTGGTTTCCTTGGCTATAGAAAGGAGATTCTAGCGGGATGTGCCTGGTGAGTCTGCTGGAGGATGATGAACCGGAACCAGAGTTGGGGAGCAGCGAGTCCAGGGCACCAGCCGTTCACGTAAGACACGTCCATCACTGCTGCTTAGGGGCTGGGGCTGGCTCAGTGGGAGGCACTTGCCTAGCACGTGTGAGGCCCTGGGTTCGAGCCCCAGCACCCCCCAAAACAAAACAAAGTTAACTTTAAAACAAAGACGAAAGGCTGGAATTCTGTGACGTAATATTTATGTCCCTGCAAGCCAGGAGGTGAAGCTATTTGCACCCGGGATTCTTTGCAGGAAGAGTTAAGGACCGTGCAGCACAGTACAGGACGTAAAGAATTCCCGGGCACTCCAGGGGGAGATGCAGGCGTGGGCTGTGGCTCCTCAACAACTGGTTTCACGACCTAAACGAGTCTGCAGGCCACTTCTCCAGAATTATGGGTGAACGGCGCAGTGGCCGTGGCCACCACCACTCCCACGAGCTTGGGGACAGTGACTTGTTCTCTTAAGTGTTTTTGGTGGCCAGGCTCTGCAGTGTGAGAGACAATAAGGCCCCACAGGGCGGGGGGTGCTGCAATCTTGGCGGGTGGCAGGGGGGGTGGGCTGTGGGTCCGGGATCCTGGGGACACCTCTTCCTACCTCTGAGCCCCTGGGGGGCCATCACAGCCACAGCTCTACCCATACCTTCCAGAGACTGCTGGTGTTGGACTCACCGGGTGGGGCCTAGACTATTTCTAACCTGACTCCAGTGTGGACCACCTCTGCTCAAAGGACACAGGACGATGCTTGCCCACCTCCTGACCGCCAGCTGTCATTGTCATCTCTGCTTTTCCGCAAGAGCAGCTGTCTGTGTCCTTTCTGAAGGTAGCAGCTTCTCCAGCATTCTGCCACATGAGGCAAACGGTTCAGGTTGGAGAAAACCCTTCAAATATAATTTTCTGACAGGATGTTTCAAAAGCCAGCATCTTCAGACTCGCCTTCAAAATTCTGCAAGGCACTTGGTACCTGAGCGCACGAGGGCCGAGTCCTGACTCTCAGGCTCACACTCCCCAGGGCAATGCTGCCTGCCTTGGTCAGCTGCCTTCGTACGGCATATGCAGCTATGAGACTGAGTGCTTCTGTGCCCCTCCGGAACAAAGGGCAGGGTGAGACCCCCTCTTCTGAAAGGCCTGAGCCAGCACGTATCAGCTGCAAGTTGGCCACTTCAGACCACAGGCCTGCATGACCCGGAGCAGCCCAGCATGACCGATGGGCAGTGGCAGCCCGAGGAATGCGGGTGTCCTCGGTGGTTACTGCTCCACACCCGTTTTCTAACAGAAACTAAAGATGTTGAGATCCTATGGTGGCCTGCTGTGGTGGGCTGGACAGTGGCCTCAAGGCTATACCCCATCCTGCCCCCGGAACCTGTGAACATGACCTTGTTTGGGGTAACTCTGCAGAGAATTAAGCTAAGGATCCTTGAGCCCGGGAGGTCACCCTGTATTACCCAGGTGGGCCCTATGTCCACACAGAAGTGTGTCCAAGAAACAGAAGAGGAGGGCAGCGGAGGCAGGCAGGGATCAGGGAGAGGTGGCCACAGGCCAAGGACCACCTGGAGCTACCAGAAGCTGCGAGAGCCTCCAAGGGGGCCCAGCCCTGACCATGTGCCTTGGCTTTGGACTGTGGGAGAACCATCCCTGCCGTGGCTCGTCACCTGTGCACGGTCCCTTGTTATGGGAAGGCACTTAGTCTTCACATCTATTCAGTGAGTCCTGTCTGTACTCCACTCTCACCACGCACTTTTCAGCCAATGAGAGGGATAAGCAAGCGTGTGGTTCAAAGCATTTCCCGCTGGCAAGAGGAAAGCACATGGACCAAGGAGATTTACGCTATGAATTAAGCCGGGTGTGGTGGCGCAGGCCTGCGATCCCAGGGACTCTGCAGGCTGACGTAGGGAGATCAAGCATTCGAGGCCAGCACCGGCAATTTATTTATTTATTTATTTTTAAAGAGAGAGAGAGAGAGAGAGTCAATTTTATTTAGTTTTTCATCTGGTTTTTGTTGCTCTAATGCTTAGTTGTGATGCTGGGGTTGGAACCTGGGTCCTTACGCATGCCAGGCAAGTGCTGTAACCACTGAGCCACCACTCCAGTCCCAGCCACTGCTCCAGCCGTCAGCACTGGCAATTTAGTGAGACACTGTCTCATAAAAAAAAAAAAAAAAAAAGGCTGGGGATGTGGCTCGGGGCTAGAGCTTGCCTAGCATGTGCTAGGCCATGGGTTCGATCCCCAGCACTACAGGAAAAAGAAAGCAGCAGCAGCGTTGGAATTGCAGGTGACGGCAAAATGATACCGTCTCCAGATGCCAATCGCCCGGGGCTGCTGATGTTTGTGTCTCGCGGGTTTGCTTGGCTAGCTGGTAGTGCCAGCATGTCCTGCTCCTGTTTATCAGTTGGGATTGTTAAAATCATCGCCGTAGCCACATAAAAGCCCATTCTCAGTGCCGCATTGTGTGGAGGTGCTACCAACTCTTGATCTAGGGCTGTGTTCAGGCCACGTCAGCCAAGCACGCTTGTGTCGTTGTGGTGACTGCAGGGTCAGGGGTGTAGGTACCATGGGCTCCACGGTCGTCACCACCTCTTCTCCACAGAAGCCACACCAATTCACCTCCTGTCTTCCTTGTCACCTGCTCCTAAACCAGAAGGTCCTGCACGTGCTCTAAAGAATGTGTCCTCTCAAGCAGGGCCAGACTCTGACCCTTCCTGAGCTCCCCCTTACCAAGGCCAAAGACTGCCTCCACAGCTCCTTGGGCTCCTTTGGTCCCTGAGACTTCTAAGGACAACGGCAGCCCTGTCCAACAGACTTGCCTGTGACTGGGGTAGTGGTGGCTGGCCTGTTCCCAGGCCCTGCAGTCCCCTGCCCCTCTCCGTTTCTTCACTCTTGGCCCCGCAGTCTATTCCGGGCCTGGCAGCAGAGTGCAGATGTAAGGGACAGTTCTAACAGAAGTCACTCCCCTGAGCTCAGCCTCCACTGCGAGATCCATGGCCCCTGTCACAGCCTACATAGCCCCATGATCCGGCCCTCGGCTGCCCTCCAACCTCGTTCCACCAGCACACACTGCACTCCCACCAGAGTTCCTAGGTGACGAAGTGGGCTCGTGGGCAGGTGGCGAGGGGGCCAGAGCCTGGTCTGAGGGGCCTGGGGCTCGTGGGTGGCAATGGGAGTGGACAGGGAGTTCTTCCACACTCCATCATGGCCACCTTCCCCTTCTTGAGTCTGGCTCTGTCTTCTCCAGCACCAACCTGCCCCACTGGAGATCTTAGGGTCCTGACTCTGTCAACCGCCAGCTGAAAAGTACCCAGGAAGACCCTTCAGTGATAATGGCCTTTGTCCCTGTGCCCTGCTCTTCCACCAGGGCTTTGGCCCAGACCGCTCTGCATCCCTGGCCACCGGCTCTCCGACAGGCTTCCCCGAGACACCTGGGCCTGGGACTCATCGGCTCCGGGCAAAAGGCAGCTCCCTCCTGCCTCCAGCCGTCCTTTCACTACTCACTTTCTTATTTGTTCATATTTGGGGCTGGGGATGGAAGAACTGGCCAAGTGCACGTTCCACATGGGCTACACCCCAGCCTGTGTCCTGCCTGTTTCAGTGGCAGCCTGGAGGCCAGTGTCTCCTGGAGCTGGCTAAGAACCAGAGCGGGAGCTCTCAGAGGTCAGATTCTGGCCCTGTGACAGACCGTGACACAAATGGCTTCTCAGACCACTGGCACCATCCTGAAACACCCCTTTGTTTTCTGTGACACTGCACTGTTGGGTCTCTGAAGGCCCCTGCAACTCTCTGCTTTCTGTCCTTGGGGGCCTCCTTTCCTCACGCTTGACGTGCTGCAGAGCCCTCTGTCCTCCGCTCTCCCTCCCCCATCCCACATCAGTGGAGTCATCACCACCGCTGTGCCCAAGTCCTCCAAGCTGACTGGTGGGACCACCCTGCCTTCAGTTGCCCTGGGGCTCCAGGTCTGCACCTTTTGTGATGTCCCCTCCAGTCCCGTTCCTACAGTATTGACATGCCCGATCCTGCTACTGAGCACACGGGTCTCACATGCCCAACCGCCCTTCCCATGCCAGGTCACCCCTGCACGTGGACTTACCCCAAGGTACTCCGTGGTCAGAAGCTTCTCGCCTGAGAGTTCTCCGAGCTGGGGCTGGATCAGTTCATCTTTGTCCAGATCGGCTTCCATGGTGTCATGGTCCTCCTGCTTCAAAGGGGACAGGGTGAGTGCTCTGGATTCCCTGCCACAGGCCCCCAGGCGGTGGCTCCCCAGAGCACATGGCAACGAACAGGCCTGAGCCCAGCATAGCCACCCAAGCTCACGTTTCACACAATGCTTCAGGACTCAGCGGCCACCTGCCCCCTGCTCATGACCTCTACGTCAGATGGGTGGGGCGCCCAGCGAGCACTGCCCAGGGTGCTGGTGTGGAGCAGTCCCACAAGGCATGTGGCAGCCACTCGCAGGCGCAGCTCTCAGGGTTCCTCTCTGTGTGGTCCAGGTGCCAGGTGAGTGGCCAAACCAGTGAGTGTGCAGTTATTATTATTATTTTTTTAAAGAGAGAAGGACAGTGAGAGAGAGAGAGAGACATAGAGAATAAATTTTTATTGAGTTTTTCACTTGGCCTTTGTTGCTCTGACACTTAGCTATGTACATGGGTGCTGGGATTTGAACCCGCATATTCAGGCATGCTGGGCAAGTGCCGTAACTGCCGAGCTACCTCTCCAGCCCCAAGTGTGCAGTTATTAAGCACCTTCCGTGCACAGTTCTCATGGAGTTGCGACTGTATACAATGGGTTTGCTTTCCAGTAGGTCACGGCCAATAGGAAGACAATCCAAGGGTCTTGGCAGAGAAGCAAGATGAGGAAGAGCACATCATATTTGGAAAACATCTCATGACGAACATATGGCTCTAGGCCTACCACCTCCATGTGTTGCCCTGGGGCATACACAGCCACCCTGCCAGGAGCAAGAGGAGTCTATCCAGAGTGCCAAGGCTGGCAGTGAGACATCTAAAATCTGCACACCCCTGCTTCAGGAGCAGACCCCAGGAGAATTCCGATAATCAGCCATGCAATGAATGTTCTGGAAGGAGGAGGAAAGAAGAAACAAGAAAGAGGAAGAGGAGGAAGAGAGAGTAGTTTAGCCTCTGGGAGGATGCAGTGGACAGATCTTTCCTTACCCTTCCCATTAAGTATGACCAAAAAAACTGGACATTACATTATGTATAGAACAAACAGGGAAGATGCTGAAAGACAGAGGAGGAGGCAGACTGGCCAGGGACACTGGGACCCAAGGAGTGACAGGAGATGAGTTTACTGGGTTTTTTTTCTTGCCTCATATGTCAGACTTGAAGCTGAAGCCAGCAATCAGAAATGTCAATGAGGAAAACAAAAACTTCCCCCCAAAGCCTGCTCCCTCCAGGCCCAAGGACCAGGAAAGGGGGAAACAGACATGACAGAAACACTTTAGAAAGTAGCCAAACATCGCAGAAAACACTGTGTCACCAACCATGCCAGCAAGGCCTGGGGACCTTACCAGGTTATGGTGAAGCATCCCACACCTCCAGGTGGTGACGTCAGAGAAGGCCAAGCAGGGAGAAATTCCATCCCCACTGGGAAGTAATGAAGCTTTCATGCCTGGTTGGGGAATGTCCCTCCATCTTCCTGCCAGGACAGTATCAAGGAGGCCATGTTGGGAGTACTAATTTGTCAGGGAGGTGTTAAAAGAGGCCAAGTGGCATCCAGAACTCCCACCCGACCTTAAAGAGTGAGGGAGCCCCACCCTCCAACACGGAACCCAAAGAGCGAGGGAGCCCCGCCCTCCAGCACGGAACCTGGGGTTCTACCCACATCTTTCAGTGATGGAGGAGTCTCTGCTCTGCTTCAGGGCAGGGTAGCGCCAGAAGAAACCAGCTCAAAGAGAAGCCTTAAAGAAGATCCAGCATCTTACAGTCCCAAAATGGCCAGGTTGAAGCCTACACCAGCCCTCATCACATCAAGAACCAGAGAGTTCCAAACTGACCAAAGAGGGGCAATCCCTAGATCCAATATTTAGCTGCCAGACGGCAGAATTATGTCACATAAATGTTAGAGCAGCCATAAGAACGCTTCAGTGAACAATTACAATACAAATGCTCCCAAAACAAACTGTGACATAAAAAAGCCTCAAGAGGGCTGGAGCGGTGGTTTCGGCGCTTGCCTGGCAAGCACGAGGGCCCGGGTTCAAACCCCAGCACCACGTACACAACTAGTGTTGGAGCAACTAAGGCCATGTGAAAAACTAAATAAAGTTGTTTCTCTCTTTCTCTGTCTCTCTCACTGTCCCTCTCTCTTTAAAAAAAAAAAAAACCACAAAAAAAAAAAAAAAAAAAAAAAAAAAAAAAAAAAAAAAGAAAAACACAAAGTAAGCAAACGGAAAGAAATAATAAAGAGCAGAACCAAAGAAAAGAAACCAGAAACACAAGAGAGAAAACCGACGAAGCAAAGAGCTGCTTCTCCGAGAGACCCGTAAACGGCCAAGACTCAGACAGACAGACAGACAGGAGACACCGCCGCAGCATCAGGAAGGAAACGGGAGCCACCGTCGCAGCCCCCGCAGACACCAAGAGGACAACACGGGATTCCTGCAAACAGCTCCACATGCACACGTCTGACAGCTTGGAGCAGACACAAGCTTTCTCGCACGCCCTCAGCATGAAGGAGCTAATGTGCGCGGTCCGTAGACACTGAGGAAACGAGCAACAGATAGAAAAGAAATCCCCGAGGAACGCTCCGTTCAAGCTTTTAAAGAGGCAACACCAAATCAGGCAAGCGGAGGACACGCTCCTTGTTTCACTTCATAAAGCTGATACTGCCCTGGCACCAAAACCACACAGACAACACCCTCATACGAATACAGTGCAAATGTTCTTTTCTTCTTCTTTTTTTTAGAAAGAGGGGACAGAGAGAGAGAGAGAGAATCAATCTTTGTTTAGTTTTTCATGTGACTTTCACTCCTCAGACACTTCACTGTGTACATGGTGCTGGGGTTTGAACTCACGTCCTCAGCGCTGTAACCACTGAGCCACCACTCCAGCCCAGTGCAGAAATTCTTAACAAATAAAATAAAGCAATATATTAATAGAATTATATACCATGCGCAAGAAGGGTTTGCTCCAGTGATGTAAGAGTGGTTCAGCATGTAAAACCTAACCACTGTAATCCTTAATATCAACAAACTTATAAAGGAAAAAAAATCACACAATTATCTGTGTGCAGTGAGGGCCCTGGGTTCAATTCTCAGGATAAAACAAAAACAAAAGAACAGCAAAAAACCCAACCACATGATCATACTGAAAGACACAGCATTTGACAAAATTCAGCACCCAGCAAAACGGAAGCCCAGGAAAATCAGAAAAGTGAGGGACTCGATTAAGAATTTTTATAAAAGCGAAACAAAAAACCACAGCAAACATTACAGTTAGAAATGAAAGACTGGATGCTGGAGCTGGAGCGGTGGCTCAGAAGTTGGAGCACTTGCCTGACATGCACAAGGACCCAGGTTCGAACCCTAGCACCACACACATGACTAAGTGTTGGAGCAACACAGTCCAGATGAAAAAATAAATAAAATGGATTCTCTCTCTTAAAACAGAAAAAAGAGAGAAAGACTAGATGCTTTTCATCTAGGACTGGGAACAAGACAGGGATTCTACTCTTGCAATTCTTAGTTACATAGTGTTGGGAGCTCAAACCAGACCAGCAAGGCCAGAAAGGAATACAAGACATGCAGATTAGAAAGGAAAAAACGGAACGGACCTTATTTGCAGATGATATATTGTCTATGTAGAAAGTCCTAAAGAATATTTTTTAAGAAGTGCGCGCGTGTGCGTGTGTGTGTGAGTGTGTGTATAAAATATTACTTGCTCCTAGAACTAATGAGCAAGTTCAGCAAGGCCACAGGATTCAAGTTATACATACAGAAACTGATTTCCTTCTTAAACTCTTTTTCTTTTCTTACAGTGCTGGAGATCAAACAGGGTCTCATGCATACTAGGCAAGCGTTCTACCACTGAGTGCATCCATAGCTCCAGTTTCTATGAGTAACTAATAAGCAGGCAGACACTGAAAGTAAAAATACCATTTTTAGGGGCTGGAGCGATGGCTAAGCAGTTACGGTGCTTGCCTGGCATGCGTAAGGACCTGAGTTCAAGCCCCAGCACCATATACGTAACAAAGTTTTGGAGCAGTGAAGGCCACATGAAAAACTAGATAAAATTGATTTTCTCTTTCTCTCTCTCCTCACTGTCCCTCTCTTAAAAAAAAAATACCACTTATAGCTGGTCAAAAATAAAGGCATATTTAGGTATAAATCTGGCCAAACATTATAGGACATGAATGCTAAGAACCATAAAACTCTAAGGAAAGAAAGTGAAGTTCTAAGTAAATGGAGAAGCATACTTTCTTCATGAATTGTGAGACTTACGTGGTTAAGACGCCAATTCTCGCAAGGGATCAGGGGATGGGAGGAGGGAGGTAGAGGGGTGCGTGGGGGTACTGACCAAAGTGCACTGCTGTATTATGTGCATCTATGAAAATGCACCAACAAATCCCATCATTATGTACAACTATAATGCACTAATTAAATAAATGCCAATTCTCCCCAAATTGATATACAGGTTCTGCACAATTTCTATCAAAATCCCAGCAAGGCTTTTTTTGTAGCCGTATGTAAGATTATTTAAAATTTAAATAGAAAGAACAAAGGAATGTGAAATCAGCTAAGACAATTTTGGAAAAGAACAGTACGTGAGGAAGCAGGCTATCTGAATCCAAGACTTACTGTACAGGTACAGTGATCCAGATTGTGAGCTACTGGAAGAAGGATAAGCAGACTGAGAGGAGAGAGAGAACTTGAACTCCTGGGTTCACATGATCCTCCTGCCTCAGCCTCCTGAGTAGCTGGGACGACAGGCGCGCCCCGACTGTTTTCTGACAAAGGAACAATGTAAGAGAGATGCTCGTGGTTGTTACACTGTATTGTTAGGGAGGAAGGGGACTAGTCAGGACGTGTTCGGTACAGGTGCAACCTCCCATCTGTGGCTTTTCCATCTGTGGCTGGTTGAACCCTCGGCTGTGGAACCTGCAGACACGCAGCAGTGGCTGCGTATCATCACGTGTGGACTGTGCAGGACACGTGGCAACGGGGGAAGTGTATGGCACTCTTACAAGACTTCCTTCCATGTCAGATTGTCCTCTGTGGGTCAAATTATGAAAAGCCACGCACAGCAGCTGAGCTGTGGCCGAGGGAGCCGCCTGCCCTGGGAGTGAGCAAGGGAGGGGGCTCCTGGAGGAAGGTGGCAGCTACGTGCTGCCCAGGGTGGAGCCCCGGCCGCCTGTTACCCTCTGGTGGCAGTGTTCCCTGAGAAATGCTAACCAAGCTTTCTCAGGTTCCTTGCACAGCCAACCTGAACTTGGTTCCTCCAAACCTTCTAGTGCGAGAGCTAGTCCACAAATATGAGCACCTGTGCTCCTTTCAAGCCAACTCAACACCGTGGCTGTCCTGCTCTCAGGTGAGTGTGATTTACCTGATTCGGTTCCCAAGGGGATGAAGGCTGGCACTCCTGGGCCTAGGTCTCAACTGGGAGCTGAGCCCCAGAATGACAGGTTGCCTGTCTCAGGGCTGCCGTAGGGGGCCAGCCCGTGTCTAGACTGTCATTAATACGTGGTCAGTGCCACCTACCATCTCTTAAACAATGTTACCTCACATGGGCTGTTTTAAGAAAAGGAGACATGACTCATTCTAGGAGGCCCCAAAGGCAGGTCAGTATCATCAGGCTGAGGCTGGTTCCAGATCTATCCTGAGCCTTCCCGGCCATTAGCACCCTCACTCATGGAATGGACTGCGGAGGACACACTGCCTGCCAGCGTGTGACGCTCGCTTACTAAACTGTTAAGGAATGGGTCTCACACACCCATGGGGCTTCACACCTCGCCCTCACGGTGACGGTGACGGGTGCGGATACCTCTCACTGTACCTGTGTTCCTTGTGAGGAAGCCAAGGCCCAGAGAGGGACCATGTTCACTGTGCCGGCCCAGCCTTGAGTCTGAGCCTGGCCTTCCCGCCTGTTGCCCTTTTGGGCCCAGGTTTTTCTGATCTGGCCCCACAGGGCCCTGCAGGAGAAGCGTACTTCTGAAGAGGCATAGGCTGGCCTGCCTGGGTCTTCTGAGGACCCAGGGTCTCTGGTGTCTGGCTGTAACTGAGCTCACAGGGCTCATGGAGAGAGGGGGGCAGGCTATGGTCCCGTCTGCAGTCAGCAGCTCATCCTTCTCTCTTTCCTGCTCTTGTCTAACCACAAATGGAGAATCCACTCTTGTTCTAAGCAGAACACAAGTTCATGGTCACGGCCGTCATCTCAGCCCAAACGCATTCTTATAGCAAGGACAGCTGCCAAGTGCGAGTGGACCTGCCATCCTAAAATTTCACTGAGTTCCATAAAGGTAATGCTATCTAGGAGACCCTATCCTGAGGCCAACTCTGCAACATTTTGTAAGATTTATATTGCCACTTGGCTTAGAGTTAAGTTTACCAAAATAGTAATGTCTTAGAGATCAAATAGTATGCACACATTCTGATTATTTTAGGGAAATGACTGCCCCTTGGGAACTAAGCAGCGGGCTCTGTGGTCTGAGTGGCAGGGATCTGGGCACAGGGTAGAGTTTCATCTCTCCTCCAGGGAACCAGGCCCAGGCTGGAAATGGGCATGTGAATCACAGCTTCACGGAGGTATTGGTGACACACCACTTCCCTGCCAGGAGGGAATATGAAACGCCAAGAAACCAAACAAACGTCCACATTCCATTTCAAAGAGAAAGAAACTATAAATGGCTGATGGAGGCCAACGCCAGCAGGAGTATTTCTTTACCCTGGAGTACATATGTAAGACACATTCACTTGCAAATCAGCCCGTATATACCTGTACCGGCCGACACGTCTTCCCACAGGTTAAGGCTCCATTCGTTAACTTGTTCCAATACAAGTTAGTATGGGATTCACTTAAATATTTATTCATTTTTATTTTTTAAATTAGAAACACTAAAGCTGCTTTTTTTTTTTTTTTTTTTAAAGAGAGAGGGACAGTGAGAGAGACAGAGAGAGAGAGAAACAACTTTATTTAGTTTTTCACATGGCCTTCGTTACTCCAACAATAGTTGTGTACATGGTGCTGGGGTTTGAACCCAGGTCCTCGTGCTTGCCAGGCAAGCACCGAAACCGCTGAGCCACCGCTCCAGCCCCCTAAAGCTGCTTTTTAAAGTGCATTGTATCTAAGTTCATTGATAATTCTTTTTTTATTAAAGAGAGGGACAGTGAGAAAGAGAGAGAGAGAGAATGAGAATCAATTTTAGTTCGTTTTTCACATGGCTTTTGTTGCTCCGAAGACTTTGCTGTATACGTAGTGCTGGGGTTTGAACTTGCGTACTCGTGCATGGCAGGCAAGTGCCGTAACCGCTGAGCCACTGCTCCAGCCCTGATAGTCTTGCTAAGCTAAGCTCCAGAAACACACTGCTTTGGTTTCTAATATGTGTAATACATCAATAAACATTACCTCGAATTGCAGCTTAATAATGTTAGCATGGGGGCCAGAGAAAGAACCAGGGTCCCCTGCTGACCTACTGACAATGTGGAGAAGTGGCTTTCCCTGACTCAGTTTCTCTATTGTAACATGTGGGCAAATACGATTGGTGCGTTCAAGAATATGATGTTAATGTGAAAAGCATAAATGTAAGAAAATTGATATGGAAAGCACTGTTTTATTTATTTTTTAATAAAGGGAGAGAGTGAGAGAGAAAATCAATTTTATTGTAGTTTTTCATCTGGACTTTGTTTCTCTGACACTTGGTTGTGTACGTGGTTCTGGGGTTTGAACCCCAGTCCCAGGAAAGCATTATTAAAGTGACAGTTCTTAGTTAAAAAAAAGTTTTGCTCTGAAGTTTAATTCGGGGAAACACGATTCTCGTCAGCACCGCAGTTCCTCTGTCGACTACGTGGGACAAGCTGGCTGCCTCCTTTCACAGGCTGCTGGCTGAGGAAATGTCTAGTTGTCCACTCTGGAAAACTACAGTGCTGTGTAGATACAAACCAGGCGCTGCCGTGGCTGCGAGCAACACCAGTGCCATGAAAGGGAAACGGGGCGTCCCCGGGGCTCAGAAACTGTAAAGAGCAGAAGCAAGAGGGGCTGATATAGTTGAGTGGGAACGTTTAGCTGATATTAAGCCAGAGCTTAACGGTCAGTTCCCAGCAGCCCCAGGGAGACTATGCAGACAGCCTCGGGAAGGCAGAGGGACCTGCGGTGGGAAACGCAAGCAGGGAGCCTGCCAGAAGCGATGCTTGCTGATAGTGGGCACTGGTGCCAAGTGTTTTAAAACCAGCTGGTGGATGTATAGGAACCCTAAAACAGGCAAAACTACTGCTGAGAGCCAGCAGGTGTTCAGAGCCAATGACGGCTCAGGCATTCTGTTTGTGGTACCAGGAATCAAACCCAGGGGTGCTTAACCACTGAGCCACATCCCCAGCCCTTTTTATACTTTATTTTGAGATAAGGCCTCGCTAAGTGGCTAAGGCTGGCTTTGAACTCGCGATCCTCCTGCCTCAGCCTCCTGAGCTGCTGGGATCACAGGTGTGCGCCACCACACCTGGCTCGGCTCAGGCATTCCAGCAGGGAGAGGGATGAGGAGGGCGGACTGCTTTCCATCAGTTCTCCCCCAGTGTGGGCGGGGAGAATCTGTTAGTCGCTCTCACCTGCAAGGGGCTCCAGGGCCGGATGTACCACACAGACTGGCCAGCATGTGGACTGGCTGCTGCCTCCTGGCTTGTGAACGCCACAGGGAAGGACAGAGTATTTAAACTCCAGCTCTGTGAAGCGAGTGGGTGACAAACAGGGAAATGCTTCAGGAATAAATGCCGAATTAGGGTGGGTCTTAAATACCATTGTTGGAGGAATTTTACTAAAATTACTGGCCTTTATGAACTCAAGCAGAATGCATCAGATTACTAGGCAGAGCTCAGCGATAAGTGATTACTTCAAGAGTTAAGAATGGCTCAAAAGAAGGCCTGAGCCAAGATGAATTTAGATGTTCTAATATGAAGCTCCCCTATAGCACCTTGGTGATCTTGTGACACTACAAGATTCTTAACTGGAGGCTTTAGATACATAATACTCCAGACAAACCAGATTCTAAGCAACCAGCCTGAAAGCAAAACTTAGGGTGACTACTAAATGCATTTGAAAACTCAGATTCTTGCAGATATAATGCAGAGAGCAAATGTGTCCAAGTGGTTTCACAGATGACAAGCCAAAGTGCCAGGGGTGCTTGCCTCTCTGCGAGCAGTTTGAACTTGAGACAGCGTCTCCGAACACCGAGTTGTAAACCTCTCTTTGTAAAAGTTCAGGAAAACCCTCACATGGGAGAGCAAGGGTGGACCGAGGTGACCAGGCAGGCAGCTGATGGCTGACTTCCTCCGTAGAGAGACGGGCCCCGTCCAAGGCTGCCGAGTTTCTACCACGCTCAGCCAAGTGAGCTGGCTCTGCATCCCCCAGAGCTCATCAAGGTGCCCAGCTGCTCCTGACGCCAACTTCCTCACTCACAGAAATGTATCCCAGGCTCCTGAGAGCTGGGCTAAGCACCAGACCAGTTCATTAAGTAATCACCCTGTCAGCCCAGAGACCCCAACCCCCTCACTTCCCTACTTCTTCAAGTCTACTGCTTTGGCCCTTCAATTTGCTTCTATAAGTTTTTTAGAAGTCTAAGCAAAAACTCCAAGAAATAGCCAAGCATGGTGGTGCACGCCTGTGATCCCAGCAGCTCAGGAGGCTGAGGCAGGAGGATCGCAAGTTCAAAGCCAGCCTCGGTAACTCAGCAAGATCCTAAGAAACCCAGCAAGACCCTGTCTCAAAATAAAAAGTAAATGGGCTGAGGATGCGGCTCAGTGATTAAGAGCCCCTGGGTTCAATCCCTTGTACCAAAAACCAAAACCAAAACAACAACAGAAATCCTGTAAGAAATACAGGGAAGATGGCGAAGCTGCCCGGGGGAAAGCAGCGTTCATCGACATTTTAACACAGAGAACCAGAGGCAACTTGGAGACTCCAAGGGACCAAAAGCGAAGCTGGGAGAAAGCACCGTGAGGTCACAGGGAAAGGAGTGAATTTCAGCAGCTCCGCAGGCAGAAGCCTGCAGTTAGTTCCTCCCAACAGAGGCTGCTAAGGAGACCAGGGACTGAGGGAGCAAGAGCCAGAGACCAAGTCAGGGTGTGTCCCCTTCCAGCCTGAAGTGAGCCAGGGTGGGAAGAACCAAACCCTGGAGCTGAAAACACACCCTCACACAGGGAAGGGATGTCCTCAAGTCAGCAAGAATGCCATAAAGAAAACCCATTCTACAATGAACTGTGTCAGTTCTGAGATAATGTTCAGATCAACCCCAAAGTTCCAGCCCTGCAATCTGCACCACTTTAACCCACACAGGGGTTCAACCCCCTCTGGCTGCTGCTCCTAGGCTCCATTCTGGCCACCCCTGGCCTTGCTCCTCTGCTCCACACCTCCCTGACAGCAGTCTGCATCTGATCTGAGGAGAAGGTTAAAGACAGTCCCCAGCCCCAGTGGCTGCCTGCACCGACTGCTGCCTGGCTCCTGGGGTCCTCAGCATCTCCAGCGGGAAGGGTCTCATCTTCTCACCTCACAGATGAGAACACTGAGCCCAGGGAGTCAGCCCGCTTGCCCAGGGCCACACAGGTCGGTGAGGGCAGCACTCAAGCCCTGGCAGCCTGGCATCCAGAGGCAGCCGCCCCGATTCGACATTCAGCCTGCGTTAACCTTGCATCTGTCCTGTTCCAGGGTCTCAGGGTACAGCGAGCCTTCTACACGTGGCCCATCTGTTCCCTGTTGCCTGAGACTTGGAATGAGGACACCCGGGCATGCTGATCAAATCCACACACGACATGAGGTGACAATTAGACCCAAGACCCCAGTAAGCTGTCCTGCCCAGATGTCCCTCAGGGATCCAGGTGCTTCCAGCCCCCTGCACTAGCTCTTCTGGAATGGACCTCTACACAGTTCCAGAAGAAGGCCCAAGGAGTGGACAACACATGGAAAGGAAGGAAAGGAGATGCCGCACGTTAACTCACTGATCTCACGACATTTCAGTCACGATTACTCACCCCCGCTTTCACAGATGAAGAAACAAAGCTGTAAAGTTCATGAAAATACAAAGGGTCTTACTGTGTGGGGCTTCGAATACTGCCATGAGCAACACGAGATTTTATGGGGTGGAGGGCGGGGAACTGTTTGAAAGGGGTCATGTGACATAGCTCCTTTGAAGAGCAGTCTAGCAGGATCTAGTGAAAATGAGAGCCTCACATCGCTGGAACCAGCAATTGGACATCCAGGTGCGAGCCGTAGTGAAGCACACGTGCATCTGTGCAAACACACAGACAAAGAAGCTCCTGCTGCAGAGAGGAGCATGTGGTGGTTCATTCTGCGCTGGAATCCCACGCGCAGTCCACTGGATGAGCCTGGGCAGCGGCGCTGCTGTGAACCAATCTAACACAACGCTCAACGAAGAAAGCAGGACGGTGCATCATTCCAACACCCTGCCGCCATTTATGAAATACAAACCCAAAAAACAAGGGCCACGGGCGTGGCTCAGCGCAGAGCCCCTGCGCAGCTCGCACCAGGACCTGAGTTCAACCCCCAGTACTGCAAACAGATGAGCAAAACAGACCGTTAAACAGGGGTGCACACTGTCTGTGGAAATAAAAAGGTATTGTGAAACCGCAGAATTAGCCACAAAAGTTCTACGCTGTCTTCAGGAGAGTGGCCAGTTCTTGGGAAGGAGGATAAAGCTGTCTGTATTTATTTTCTGTACTTTCTGGAAAGTTTAAAACATTCCCTAAGTTAAAAATTAAGTGATTGCATCTCCGCGTGGTCCACTCCCTGTTCTGAAAAGATGGTCTGCTGGCCATGTGCCCCTCGGGCTGGGAAGGGAAGACCGGAGGCCAGGAAATGAGTGACAGCAGGGAGGGGAGATGAGGCTTAGGCCAGGATGCCCAGCAGAAGAGGAAATGAAGGCAAGAGGCGAGCGGCTCTCAGTCGATGAGTCACACGATTCCGTAACCGTCTGGAAGGGGAAGACAGATGAGGAGAGGAAAGCACCACAGATCGCCAAGCAGTTCAAGGAACATGGGCACCAGGGACGCCAGGCCACTCAGCAACCTCCCATGTCCTGAATACCTGTCTCGGGTTAGGTCCTGGGACGAGTGCTCTCCAGTTCATGGTAGTCAGTGATCCGCCTCTTAGCAAGCCTGAGCCACATGTAGGGCAGTCAGGGCCCACCCTGTGTCTACCCTGAGTGATGCCCAGATGCCTCCTCAGCCTAAAGTTCCTGGGGGCTGAAAGGCTACCTGGTCCCAGTACTTGGAGATGCAGTTCAAGCCTCAGGAACAGCCAGGCCCAGTCAATGCTTTACTGAACTCGCCTGGCAGCTTGAGGCAGTGGAGTGATAATGCCACTCAACACCTTCTAACAGCTGTCCTGCTCCCCAAGTCCTTGTCAAGGCCCTGGTCCTGATGCCCCGTGTCCTGCTCCCTCCCCACACCTTGTGTCTGGAGCAACCCAAAGTGCTCTCCCCTGGGGCTTTGACAGCTCCTCCCTGCCCCTGCCATCCCCCACTACATTCCCATCTGCTCATCTGCTTGAGGGCTGCTCATCCCACAGAGTGTGAGTTTTGCTCATGACTTCTGTCTCCCTAGGACATGACCAAGCTTCTAGCAAGAATGTGAGACACTAGGCAATTTCCCCGACAAACTGTGTACAAAATGTGACACATTTATTAAAGAACAATCATTTGGGCTGGAGCAGTGGCTCAGCAGTTGGAGCGCTTCCCTGGCATGCATGAAGACCCGGGTTGAAACCCCAGCACCATGTACACAACTAAGTGTTGGAGAAAAAAAGGCCAGATAGAAAAATAAATAAAATAGATTCTCTCTCTCACTCTCTCCCTCCTAAAACAAACAAACAAAAAAACAAAAGAAAAAAAATTTTAGGTCATTTCACCAGAAAAATGACCAGTGATGGCCACAACTTACAATGGGTAAGAATGGTGTGGGGCTGGAGCGGTGGCTCAGAGGTTACAGCGCTTGCCTGGCATGCATGAAGACACGAGTTCTCAAACCCATCTCCATGTACACAATGAAGCGTTGGAGCAATGAAAGCCACATGAAAAACTAAATAAAATTAATTCTTTCTCTCACTGTCCCTCTCTCTTTATTTAAAAAAAAAAATGGCGTGTTTCTGGCCATCTTGTCTGAGAGCTGTCAGTGAACCCCACAGCTCGGTAGACAGTGTGGACCTGGTAGAGGGCAGGTGGCACAGCAGGTGGGAATGGAAGGGGGACATCTGGAAGCAGAAGAGCTGAGGAAGGACTGAGATCTTAACAATCTCCACCCATCTCTGATGCTAACCTGCAGGTACACGCAGACGCGCTAGGGAGCCCAGAGAAAGTGAAGAGTCTGAGCAATCCTGCAACTCTTCCACGCTTGGAAATGCAACCTCCAACCACACACAGCTCCGTGCAGAGGGTGAACCCTTACTGGCTTGGGGTGTCGGAACACAACCTTTGCTCCATTCTGATTGACAGTTATACCATGAGGAGACCCCGAAGACTGGGGGAAATAACAAGCAGAGGCACCAGGAGCCGCGCACCACAGAACAGATACGCACTTCAGATTAAGAATGAGCCAACTGCTTGCTAAGACTAACAAAACCAACGAGGCTCCGGAAAGGAAAACAATCCAGAACCACCACAGCGCGCTATCTGTAAGTCCTTATATTTATGATCAATTTCTCTTTTGCAAAGGTACAATTTCACAAAACAACGCAGTGGGTCAGAGCACAGTCTTTTCAACAAATGGTCCTGGTAACTGCATATCCACATGCAGATGCTAATCTCTGCGCAACCATAAAAAAGCTATTTTGGTGTGCACCCAGAGGCTATCTGAAAATGGTTTGTTCCCAGATGAACTTCACTCAGACTAACAGCCACAAACCCCTCCCAACTAGAAGCATGCCCTTTTGCAACCCAGAGCAGAGGTGAAGTCTCTGTGGCAGAAGTGAGCCCTTGCGAGCCTCAGACTCCAGAGCCGGAAGGTTCCACCTTCACTCTCTTGAGCTCAGAGAGGCCCAGCAAGGAGGACAGAAAAGGAGAGAGGCCACTTGGAGGAGGTCAGAGAAGCCCCTGACAGCCAGCTGACACCTACTGCCAGGCCACTAGCGAGGCCACCTTGAACCTTCCAGCCAACTGCATTCACCTGAGCTACAGCAGGGGCTCTGTCTGGTCAACCCACAGACTTGGGAGGAAATAAGTCATGTGGAAGCCACTAGGATTTGGGGTGGTTGTTTGGAATGGTTTGTATCCGTTAGCAAAGCCTCACCAACACACTCACACACACGAACAAAGGAGGCTGGCCCTGGAGCACACTGTTCTGCGTGATCCTGCTCATACACCTTCCAAAACCCAGGCCAGAACGGGAGGCAGCAGCGGGCACCTGAGTCCCGCAGGAGCTAGCCTTGTGACTGCCCTCTGGGGCTTGGACGTGTGACTCTGCCTTGTTCCATTCCTCTGGAGGGACTGCAGAGAGGACCCCACCTCGTCAGCAGCATCTGTCCCCAGCACGGGCCAGGTGCTGAGCTAGGGAACGCAACTCCAGGCCTGCATAGTGGCACTTACAGTTCGCTACTTGACAGCCTGAAAGCAATGACTCGGTCGCGAGAGATAGTATCAAGATAAATGGCCGAAGCACCCTACAGCCCCACAGCCAGCTGCTCTATGTGGCAGAGGTCACTCCCTGAGGTGCCTGCCCCACATGGCAACACGAGCTTCCTCTGTTTCAGGTGAACTCACGGTTCTTCCCTTGGAGTTAGCCGCCTCGCCCCCCGCCACTATGCTCAGAAGCGAATCCCAGCTTAACTTTCACACACGGTGCCGAACGCCTGCGTGACAGACATCTGTCATTCTGGAAGCCTTGCCTTTCTGCAGATGGCACATGCTGCCTTGCTCATGCTCGCTGCGAACAGAAAGCTGCTTCTATTTCCGTGTTTTATATAAGGGACATTTGCACATTTTATGTAACACCACAACACTCGGAATTTAGACACAGCAGGTCTCCATTTGAGTTAGAAGACCCTGAGCCTTTACAACCAAGCCCCAGCCATGCAAGCAAAGGCCTGGGGTATTACCAGGGGCACAGGCATCTTAAATTCGGGACAAGAAAGGGACAAATAGGTCGCACAGTACTTTTCCTTCGTCATATTCTCAGACCTAGATCCAGTTTCATCTTGGAATGCCAAGTGATAGCAAGTTGATCAGACAGACGGAAATGCTGATGGAATCAAATTGCACATGGAAGTGCACAATGCAGTTAGTGAGTTAAACACGGGAAACACACCGTATGGCACGGAACACACCATCACTCCAGAATCTGCGATACCTGGAAAAGGTCTTATACCGCCTATGATTGTTTTAAAAAATTAGATAACAGAGGAAAAGAAGTTTATTGCAGAGCATTGTCTGACCTTTTCTGTGCCTGTTTCCATGGAAACAGATGTTGGACAAATAGGGTTTATAAATGCCTAGGAATCACGAGGTGTCTATAAGCCCTCACCTTGTTTTGAGCCATCTGATGTCTATTTCCATAGAAACCAGAATGGAAATGAGGGCAGCTTCCATGAGTCAGTCTGTTGGGCAGTTCATCCCAGCCATGGTCTGGGAGCCCAGGAGCTGCATCACTGAAATAAATGAATTTAGAAGCTGAAAGGTACCAGAAAAAAGCAAAAGCCTTAATTGGGAAACACTGGTTTCTTTATTGACTTGGTTGAATAATGGAAAAGTTTGCAAGTACTAGAGACATAGACAGATGTTTCTTTGCTAATTAGGTAACGGGGAATCACAAGTATAGCCTGCCCCATGCCAAGCAAGTTGGCCACTATGGTGACCATCAGCAGAAGTGATTCATGGACCGGGTCTAGCGGCTGGCCCTCTGAACAAGTGCCCTGACACAGCTTCAGGTGGTCAGCAACCTCACAGGTTATGAATGAACATGCTGGAAGGGAAAGGAGCCCTGCCCCTTGGCAGGGGATCCACCTGGGAAGTGCAGGGTCACTAGGGGGAGGCTGGTCAGGAATGTCTGCTGCCAGGTTCTTCATTTTCTGTTCTAGCCAGATCATCCTAAGTAACTCCCATATAAAATCCCTTTTATCCTGCATGTGATCTGTACCCTATGTGCCCCCAAGCCAGGGTTCCCCACTTGTAAACTGTATTCCCATTCTCCAGCTACTGAGGGTCCAAAGTTACCAGCCTTTGGTTCCTGCTGACTCCCACGGGGTCCCTGCAGGGGACTCTCTGCCTGCCGACTCTCTCTCAGCCTGTGGTGGGAGGGCGGTGGGCTCATGGGCCCTCTCTCCACCTGGTTTACAGTTCGTTCCCACCACTCATTGCCCGGGGCCTCAGGCAAGCTTCTGAGCCTCTCTAAACTTTACTCTTCTCGTTCTGAAAATGGGGCTAACAATAGCCTCACCTGAAAGATGGTCTAGTAACATGAGTTAAATCCAGATAAGATGTAATGCTTTATAATCTAATACTTTTTTTAGAGCTATAAAGGGAAAGGGAAGGGAGGGATAAGGGAGGGTAACTGGGGGGGCACTCCTGGGGATAATTACAATATCCAGAATATTTACACATTTTATACACATTTTGTATTGATTTGTTAAAATCTTGTAAGTCTGTTCAAAAAATAAAAATTAAAAAAAAAAAAGAAAAGAATTTAAAATGCCCAGAAAAACAAAAACAAAAACAAAAAAACAATAGCCTCACCTGGTGGAGGAAAGTGAGGAGTAAGTGAAAGGAAGCGGAAGCTCCAGGCCAGTGCCTGGGCCCCAATGTGTGGCTGTAGAGTACTGGCTGTGGCCACACTCTCCGGGTGTCCAGTTCGCTGAACTCAGTCTTCCGAGGGCACAGTGCTTTGCACCCTTCCTGCCTGGCCTGCAG
>PVKS010025281.1:0-30050 GCA_004027875.1 Aplodontia rufa
TACACTGATTGAAGTTCACTTCACCTTTTCAAGTTACCATTTCCTTTGGTTTTGGGCATGAGAGGCCAAATCAGGCCCGACCCAATTTGCTGGATCTACAGAGTCAGGCCTCTGGTCTAGGATGCCATAATTGTGGGCAATCAGCAAAAAACAAACAAACAAGCAATCAAACAAACAAAAAACTGGGGATTATCATACCTCACACTTTTTTTTAACACATTGTAGATATATTTTTATAATTTAATATTGCAAAAGTGACTCAGAGACTGTTTTTGCTGAAAGTATTCACTCTTCTTTTGAGTCTATAGATGTCCAGTGACTAATTCTGTCTTTTTTACCTTAAATTTTGGTTCACATTCCTGAACAATTCTGCAGGCTGAATATGTCTAAAGCACTGCAAGCAGTATTTGTCTAAGGCAAATGATTCTCCCCCTACAAGGCTGAAAAACATTAAGAGTAACTAAGGTATTTTTCAAAATTTGCAGTGATATGAATATCAATGGACTTTTTAATTTTTTTAATTTTTTTTTTTAGAGAGAGAGAAGAGTAGGAGAGAGAGAAAAAGAATCAATTTTATGTTTTTTAATCAGGCCTTGGTTTCTCCACCACCGCTTAGTTCTGTACATGCCAGGCAAGCAGTTGAACTGCTGAACCACCACTCCAGCCCCAACTCATAGCTTTTCATACATCCTATTCCAGATCACCAGAAAGATGCCCAAAAGTCTCCAGTCATTGTGCTAAACATAAAGGCCTAACTCCATTTTCCCCTTCTGATTTCCACTTTCTATTGTAACACTAGAAGGTCCAAGAAGTTTCCAGAGTGGGGAGTCTTAACCAGGAAAAGTAGTGTTCTTAAAAAACAGCACAGAAATGATTTTAAGGATACATCAATTAGAGGCACAGAGATTTATTTAAGAAAGCAGAGCCACATTTCATGGAGAATGTGGACTATCTCAAGACTAAGAAACACATATGAGGTAAAGCAAGGAATACAGATTCAAAGGAGGAATGACAGATATTTCAAAAATGAGGAACAACTCCTTGGTGTGGGGTGTTAATATTTACAGAGGAACAGTATCTAGGGACTGAACTATAGTTAGAGCCATGAAAGAGTTACAAGATTTCATGCCAGTTTTTATACCACTTGCTCATTGTTTTCATATCATGTTATTTTTCCTGGTCAAGGATCCAGGTCGAGTGCATGAACTGGATTGCTCATTAGATACTTGTTCTGAATTCCAAAGGTTCATGGTGTGTCCTGCATTCCAGAGGCATACTGAAACTTCTCTGTTGAGATTCAGTATGTACTTTTTGTAGCCCCCAAATTTTTGAGGCATTCTCTCACATAGTCGCCTTCAATTCCAGTTACAAAAGGTGTGAAGTGATACACATCCTCTGACACCAGCAACTTTTTTATCACTAATTATGATCAACCACAATTTGACCAAGACTGCATGATTGTCTCTCCACCAGATATTTTATTTTTTATTTTGTTTTACTTTTTAAAGATGTGAAATATAAACTAGGTTGATAAAAGAAAATCTGAAATTTGATTTATTTTTTGCTAATGAGCTCCTTTTAAATTATCCTAACAATATGGTCTATTGATGTTTTGATTTCTGTTAGGGAAAATATATGCTTACCTCCATCTCCTTTAACCTCATTAATTATTGTTTCTTATTCTAGGACAATTACTTCTCTACATTACATTTAGAATAAATTATCACATTTTCCTAAAATCTATTTTGAGTGCTTGAATAAGTTCTTGTTGAATAGTTTATGAGTAGCAAAAAGTTTCAAAATTTAAGTCACAATAACTCAGAACATTATATAGAGTTTGTTTAGAGCTTTTATTTTTACTAGCCATGATCATTTTTGTATGCTATATATTTGTAATCATTCCTATGGTTTAAAAGAAGTAACCTATTTTTTCATGTTAATACTGTAGGGCAGTTTCACATTTTAATTTTATTAATAATGTTTGTGTTTGAATGTTTCCTCATATGCATTTTGGGTAGCAAAACATGATTTTCAAGTTTTTATTCCATTATTATGTTTTATTTGGCTTAAGATAGAATCTCTGTACTATTTTTCTATAGTGCAGAGGAGAGTAAATATTCTGGTTTTATTTTTAACTGTAATAGAAATACCTTGCTATTTAACTACATTAATATTTTCTGTAGGTTTTGTAGTAAATTCAATTCATTTTAAAGTTAATAATATATATTATGCCTTGTAAAATTATTTTCCAACAATGAGTAGTGAAACTATAGAATGATTCAATATGAGAATATTTTAGTTTATCTGTTGATTATTGCCTTCCTGGAACACACACTAATTGACTATGGTGCCTTATGCTTCATTATTAGACTTTATATTTAAGTATTTTACTATATTTAGGTATGCTATAGATGTATATGTGCATGTTTGTTTTTTGTTTTGTTTTGTTTTGTTTTTGCTTTACTGGAGAATAAACCAGGTGCTCTACCACTGAGCTACATCTTCATCCCTTTTTATTATTAATTTTTTTAAATTTTGAGACAGAGTTTTATGTACTTGCTGAGGCTGGCCTTGAACTTGAGTTCTCCTACCTTCGCTTTCCAAGTTGCTAAGAATACATATGTGTGCCATAGTGCCCCACCATAAAAGTTTAAATCTTCTCTACAAAGTATCATTTCATATGGATTGGCATTGTTTTCACCTTTTCTTATGGCGATTGTTAGGATTATCCTACACTCAAGTCAAAGATTGACTTGATATATAATCTTCTAAGACTTCAAAACATTTATATGCACTGATAGGACCCTGGCTGGAGCAGCCCCCACCTAGCTAAAAAACTGGCCCAGGCAGGACTCTTTTGGTCTGGGCCCCAGTACAAGCCCATGATCCATGGGAGTAGAATCCCTGCCTATAGCAGCCCTCATCACCCAGATGTCCTGTCTGTCTGTCCAGGCCTCTTTTATTTCTAACCACAGGCACTCAGGACACCATTGGTAGGAATCATGTCCAGAGCAGCCCCTGCTCAGGACCAACTGGAAGAGGAACCCCACCTGAAGCAGCCCCTGCCTACCTGATACCCCATGTGCCAGTCTGGACTTCTTTTGGTCCCTGCAGGCAGTCACTAAGGACACTACTGGTAGGACTCTCTTTTGTAGCAATCCCTGCCCAGCTTAGGACATGCCCAGTCCTCTTCTACTATAGGCCCCAGTGCATGCCAAGGACAGACTGGAGAAGCATCCCTGCCTGGAGCAGCCCCCAGCCCAGGACTTTCCTGGTCCTGGCCTGGCAGGTGCCCAGGACAACTCAGATGTGCAAACTGGAACCAAAAGGTGGAGCAAAATGAGGATCTGCACAGAAATAGCATCTGGAAGAAGGTGGTCATCAACAAGGTGATGGCTGATCCAACCTTTTGATTTGCAAGTAAAAATCACTTGGAGAACTTCCTAACTTTCCCGCAGGAAATCTCAATTTAGAGATCCAGAAAAAACTTTTCAAAAATGAAAAATCAAACTAGTAAAGGTTCAACTCAAACCCACAATGCCCTTAAAAAGAATGTCACAGATAGGGACTGAAATGAAAACCTTGAGAATGTCATCAATGATTTGATTACTAAAAGGAACAATGAGCTAAAAGAAGATATAATGAAGGGACTAAGTGAGAAAAACTAAAGAGATGAAAAACTATTATCAAAGAAATACACATAGTCAGAAAAGAAGTAACAGAACTATAATCTACAGTCAATGACATGAGAGGAACCATGGAAGCATTTACTAATAGATTAACTTCTACCTCAGCTCTTAAAGACAGAACTTCTGAAAATAAGGACAGGGTGAGCAAGCTTGAGCTCACGAATGACAATAAAGAAAAACAACTCAAAGAATATGAACAGAATTTTAAAATGTCTGAGAAGAAATGAGAAGAAACAATCTAAGAGTAATTTGGATACAGGAATAAATCAAAACACAAATTAATGGGATAAGGAACATTCTCAAAGAAATAGTTAAAGAATTTTTTCCCATATAAAAATAGAGTCAGATGTGCTCATCCAGTAAGCTTATAGGAACACCCAATAGGCCTAATCAAATGATAAATTCATCAATACACATTATATTGAAAATGTACAACAAGGAAATTAGGGAAAGACTATTAGAGCAGGAAGAGAAACACCAAATCACATTCAGAGGCAAACCAATAAGAATCACATCAAGGGGCTAGAGTGGTGGCTTAGTGTTTGTGGCACTTGCCTGGCATGCACAAGGATGCAAGTCTAAACCCCACCACCACATACTCAAAGTAGTGTTGGAGCAACAAAAACCACATGAAAACTAAATAACGAAATAAAATTGATTCTCTCTTTATCTCTGTCTCATTGTCCCTCTCTCTTAAAAAAAAATCATCTGTCTTTTCTGCTCAGACTCTAAAAACAAGAAGATCATGGGAGGAGGTCTTTCACATCTGAATGAACAAAACATGCAGTCAATAATACTATACCCAGCAAAACTCAGCTTCAAATTTGAGGGGGTAATAAAACTTTTCATGATAAGATAAAACAAGCAGCATTCATGAGCAGAAAATCAGCATTACAAAGAATCGTCAAAGATAAACTCCAGATAGAAGATAAGCAAATATTACTCAAAACCTACAAATATAGGAAATTCAATAAAGGTACATTCTATCAAAAGACAACTAAGACAGCACAGAACAAATAAAACACAATGACTATAAACCACAACCACATATCTGTCTTAACACTGAATGTGAATGATCACAATACATCAATCAAAAGACACAGACTAGCAAATTGGATAAAAAAAACAAAAACAAAATAACAACAACAAGAACATGCTGCTGATAGGAAACCCACCATATACCAATGCCACCCATAGATTAAGGGTGAAAAGATTTTACAAAATATCTACCTGGCATACCACCCAAGAAAGCAAGATGGAGTTGCAATTCTTATATCTAACAAAGTGGATTTCAAACATAATCAGAAGAGATAAAGAAGGCCACTACATCCTAGTACAGGAAACAACACAACAGGAAGACATAACCATAGTAAATATATACTCTCCAAACATCAGTGCCCCCAACAATGTGAAAAAATTACTGCAAGACATAAAACCACTTGTGACCTCAACACAATAGTACTGGGAGACTTTAATTCTTCTCTGTGACCAATAGACAGATCATCAAAGCAAGAAAAACAATAAAGAGATCTCCAGACTAAACAGCACCATAAATCAAACAGACTCAACAGATATCTTTAGAATATTCCACCCCAAATTGGCAGAGTATACCATCTTCTAAACAGCACATGGATCCTTCTTCAAAATAGATCATATTCTAGTTCAGAAAGGAAATCTTAGCAAATATAAAAAGTTGTTATTATTCCATGTATCCCATCAGACCATGATGCCATGACACTAATGATTAACAGCAAAAACAGTAGCAGAGGTTTGGAGCCATGACTCTGTGGTTACATGGTTACAGCACTTGCCCAGCATGGGCAAGTACACGGATCCAAAGCCAAGTACCCATGTACACAACTAAATGTCAGAGCAACGAGAGCCACGTGAAAAACTCAATAAAAATTGTTTTCTCTCTCTCTCACATTATCCTTTTCTCTTTAAAAAAAAAGTACCAGAAAATGCACATATGCATGGAGATTGAATAACATCCTATTAAATGAAGAATGGATCCAAGAGGACATGAGAACAGAAATTAAGGAGTTTGTTGAAAAGAATGAGAATGAGAATAACATATCAAAACATCTGGGACATCATGAAAGCATTCTTAGGGGAAACTTTTATAGCACTGAGTGACCACTATAAGAATCAGGAGAGATCCCAATCAAAAACGCTTATGCTCCAACTTAAATTGCTACAAAAGGAAGAACAATCTAATACTAAAGCCAGCAGAAGACAGGAGATTATCAGAGAATCATGGCCTGTGATCCCTCTGACAGGGAACTAATAGTCAAAATTTACAAAGAACACAAAAAACTCAATAACAAAAAAACCCAAACAATCCAATCAATAGATGGGCCAGAGAGCTAAACAGAAACTTCTCAACAGAGGAAATTGAGCAAGCCAATGAATACATAAGAAAGTCTTCTAAATCACTGGTATTCAGAGAAATGCAAATCAAAACTACCTTAAGATTTCACCTCATTCCTGTTAGACTGACAAAGATGAAGAATAGAATTAATAACAAATGCTTGAGGGGTTGTAGGGAGATACGAATACTACCACACAGTTGGTGGCATTGCAAACTGGTACAGCCACTCTGAAAAGCAGTGTGGAGAATCCTTAAAAAATTAAGGATGACCCAGCTATCCCTCTTCTGGGTATTTTCCCAGAGTAGTTAGAATTGACACATTACATTGATACAGCAAAATCTATGTTCATAACGGTTCAATTTATAATAGCTAAATTATGAAACAACCCAGATACTCCTCACTGGGTGAATGGATCCAAAAGCTGTGGTATATATATATATATATATATATATATATATATATATATATATATATATATGAGTTTTACTCAGCTATTAGAAATAATGATATTTCATCCATTGACGGTAAATGGATGGTAATGGAAGAAATCACGCTGAGTGAAGTTAGACAAACACGCAAAATCAAGGGCCAAATGTTTTCCCTCATTTGTGGTGGCTGGAGCTAAACACAGGCTTGGGGGAAAGGTAGATAAATTCATAGATTAGAACCATAGAATAAAAATGCAATTTGTTAATATTTATGATATACAGTGTCAAAATACTGCATAAGATATTTGAACAAGCTATTTTGCAAGCCCTTACAAAAACATTAATGCTTAATCCTATTGTCAATATAAATCAAAAGAATAACAAAAGATAATAGGAAGGGAGGAGAAAGGGAAATGTTGGAACTGAGATAAAGCAAGGTACATTCCAACCATTTATAAGTATGTCACTGTATACACTATAGTTATGTATATAAAAATGTTCTTCATAAGTGTAAGAATTATGACACTCTACTTGGGTTTTTGTGGAAAAATATAAGACCCAGAAGAGAGACAAGGGATTGGGGGATGGGAGGAAGGAGGTATAGGAATGCAGGAGAGTGGGGATATTGACCAAATTATATTGCTATATAGTGTGTATTTAGGAATATGTGACAACAAATCAAATCATTATGTACAACTACAATGCAAAATAAAAATAAATAAATAGATCAAAGCTGAAATCAATGACATGGAAAAATTTCTAGACAAAAACAACATCCCCAAAGTGACACAGGATAATATTGAAATAGAAAACATCTGAGTACCAAGCACCAAAATCCATACAGCAATTAAAAGTTTTCCAAGGAAGAAAAGCCCGGGACCTGATGAATTCTTTGCAGAATTTTACCACATCTTTGAAGAAGAGCAAACATCTTTCCTTATTAAGTTATTCCAAGAAATTGAAAAAGAGGGAACTCTCCCAAACAACTTTATGAAGCCACCATAACTCTGATTCAAAACCCAATAAAGACACACCAAAAAAAAAAAAAAACCACCACCACCACCAACAACAACAACAACAAAAAACACTACAGACCATTATCCCTCATGAACACCAACAGAAAAATTCTTAGTAAAGTTCTTGCAAACAACATTCAAAAACACATCAAGGAGATAATTGATCATGATCAAGTGGGTTTCATTTCAGTTAGGCAAGGCTGGATCAACATACACAAATCAAAAAATGTGATTCATTACTTCAACAGAATTAAGGACAAAACACCACATGATCATCTCAATAGATGCAGAAAAGACCTTTGATAAAATCCTGCACCCATTTATGCTCAAAACTCTAGAGTAAATAGGGGTCAAAGGAACTTATCTTAACTTTGTAAATGCCGTATATGCTAAAACCCTCAGCTAGTATAATATTAAACAGAGAAAGGTGGAAAGCATTTCCACTGAACTCCCTTCCCCCTCTTTTATTCAACATAGTCCTGGAGACCCTGGCTGAAGCAATCAGGCAAGAGGAATAAATCAAAGGGAAAGATTAGAAAGGGAGGAAGTCAAACTATCCATTTTTGTGGATGACATGATCCTATATCTGGAAGATCCAAAAAACCCCACCAGCAAACTGCTAGAGCTAATAAACAGATTTGGCAAAGTAGCAGGCTACAAGATCAACACTATAAATCATAGCTTTCCTATATGACAACAATTCTAGGCAGAAGAAGATATCAGGAAATCTGCCCCATTCACAATATCCTCTAAAAGAATAAAATATTTGGGATTCAATCTAACAAGAGAAGTAAAAGATCTCTATAAGGAAAATTATCTAAAACTGAAAACAGAAATTACAGAAGACCTGAGAAGATGGAATGATGTTCCGTGCTCTTGGTTATGCTGAATTAATATAATCAAAATGGCCATTCTGCCAAAAGCACTGTACGGATTCAATGAAATCCCCATCAAGATTCCAATGTATTCTTTGCAGATATAGAAAAAACAATTGCCAAATTCATATGGAACAACAAGAAACCCAGAATAGCCAGAACATTAGTAAGCAAAAAACACAAAACAGGTGGTTTTGCAATACCAGATCTAAAATTATATTATAGAGCTGTAGTATTAAAAATAGTATGGTACTCATATCAAAATAGGAATGAAGACCAACAGAAAAAAATAGAAGACTCTGAGACAAGCCCACAAATCTTCAAATATCTGATCTTTTACAAAGGGGTATAAAATATTATGTGGAGGAGAGGCAGCCTGTTTAACAAATGGGCTGGACAAACTGGAGAGTGACTTGCAAAAAATTGAAATTAGATCCTTCTCTCTCACCTTGCGCAAAAATCAAATCACAATGGATCAAGGATCAACTGCTAGAAGAAAAATTAGGACCAACTTACCATCATCATATGGGAATTGGCAAGGACTTCCTCAACAAGACTCCTGAAGTGAAAGAATTACAGTCAAAAATCAATGAGTGGGATGCCATTAAACTAAAAAGTTTCTGTACAGCCAAGGAAATAGTCAAAATAGTCAAGAGACAACATACAGAATGGGAGAGAATCATGACCTATGATCCCTCTGACAGAGGACTAATATCCAATATTTACATAGAACTCAAAAAACTCAGTAACAAAACACAACCCAATCAATAAATTGGCCAGAGAGCTAAACAGAAACTTCTCAACAGAGGACATTGAGAAAGCCAATGAATACATGAGAAAGTGTTCTAAATCATGGGTAATCACAGAAATGCAAATCAAAACTACCTTAAGTTTTCACCTCACTCCAGTCAGACTGGCAAAGATGAAGAATACAAACAATAACAAATGCTAGAGAAGTTGTGGGGAGATAGGAACACTAGCACACTGTTGGTGGAATTGCAGACTGCCAGCTGCTCTGGAAAGCAGTGCGGAGGCTCCTCAAAAAATTAGGGTTGTATCCACCATATGACCCAGCCATCCCTCTTCTAGGAATTTTCCCAGAGGAGTTAGAATCAGCACATTACAGTGACACAGCAAAATCCATGTTCATAGCAGCTCAATTTACAATAGTTAAATTATGGTACCAACTCGGATACCCATCACCGGATGAATGGATCCAAAAGCTCTGATATAGGGAAAAAATCATGCTGAGTGAAATTAGCCAAATCCAGAGAGTCAAGAGCCAAATTGTTTCCCTCATTTGTAGAGAGGCTGGACCTAAACCCAGGCTTGGAAGTAAAGTAGACAAACTCATGGATTAGATCCATAGAACAAAAATGTAAAATGTTAATATATGTGAGATACAGTTGCAAGATACTTCATAAGATATTTGAATAAGCTATGCTGAATACCTGTACAAAAACGTAAATTGTGGCGGGCGGCACCTGGGGGCCACGCCATGCAGGCAGCTTTAAGATGGTGGCTGGTGGCTGGCCAAACCAAGTCAGCTGACCTCGTGCTGTTCCTGGTTCGTATGCTTGCAATATCTGACCACCTAGGGACAACCAATAGGAGCCAGCAGCAAAGTTTTCTTCCTCATAGCAACAACCTGCTGATTGGGTTACCTTCGCTATATAAGCGGTACAACTTCCTGAATAAAGCACGGGAGAGCGAGCTCCGCAAGCAACCAGAGTGTGAGTGTCGTTATTGCAGCCTTGCTGGTTGAGCGCGACAGTAAATGTTTAATCCCAATGTCAAATATTTTGAAGAGTAGCAAGGGATGATAGGAAGGGAGGAGAAGGGGAAATATTGGAACTGAGCTAAAGCAAGGTATATTTCAAGCAGTTATAATCATCACTGTATATACTATAGCCATACACATTAAAAATGTTCTTCATAGGTATAAGCATTATGTCACTGTACTTGGGTTTTTTAGGAACAATATGGGATCCAGAAGAAATGCAAGGGATCAAGGGACAGGAAGAGAGAGGTAGAGGGGTGTGTGGGGGATATTGAACAGATTCTATTGCTGATTTGTGTGTATCTAGGAATATGGGACATCTAATCTCATCATTGTGTGAAAGTATAAGGCACTAATATGTATATGTATATAACATATACATATATATGTATATGTATATAACAATGCTAGGTGTCAAACCTTGTAACAATAATGTAGTGTTTCCAGAATGATCCAGATAGTGGACTGGCCAAGGAAAAATTCAGTGAACTTAAATATGTCACCAGAAATTCCCCATAATGAACTGCATAATGAATTGCATAGAGAAAAATGTACGTAAAAATAGAACAAACTATCCTTAATCTGTGGAATAATTTCAAATTATGTAGCAGTTATGCAATTGGACCACCCAAAGAAACAAAAGAGGATAAAGTAAAGGACACATGTGAAGTAACAGTAGCAGAGGATTTTCCAAAGCCAATGATAAATACCAAATAATACATTCAGGAAGCTCTCAGAAAACTAAGTAGAGTTATGGTTTGTCCCTCAAAGACTCATATGTTAAAAACTTCATCCCCCATACAGCAATGCTCAGAAGTGGGGCTTTGGGATGGAATTGGATCATAAGGATTCTGACCTCATCAGCACATTCTCCCATTCACAGCTGAATGGACTACTTGGAAATGGTGGGAACTATATGTAGGTTGGGCATGGTGGGAGGAAGCAGGTCACTAGGGGGGCCTCTCTTAAGAATTAGGTCTTCTTTCTGGCTCCTCCTTCTCCTCTCTCTCTCTCTCTCTCTTCTTTCATATCTCTTCCTCCCCCTCCACTTTCCCCTTCTTCTTCTTCCCAGTCCTCCTCTCCTCCTCCTCCTTCTCCTCCTCTTCTTCTTCTTCTTCCTCCTCCTCCTCCTCCTCCTCCTTCTTTCTTCTTCCTCCTCCTCACTTCTGACTGCCATGAGTGAACTGAGTAGCTTTCCTTCAATGTGTCATTTCACAATGCTCTGCTTCATCTCAGACCCAAAGCAACAGAGCCAGCCAGCCATGGGACAAAACCTTTGAACCTGTGAGCCAAAATAAATTGTTTCTTTTTAAGTTAATAAAGTCAGGTAGTTGAATCACAGAGACAAAAAAGTTGACTAATACACATAATAATTTCTGACATATCTTAATCTGAATTAAAAACTGCACATTACTATGTGAAAGAAGCCAATGTCACAAGGCTACATACTGCAGGATTCCAATTATGTGACACTCTGGAAATGTAAAAAATAAAACAACAAGAAACCCTTATAAATCATTCAGTTATTGTCAAGGCTTTAATCAAAGGAAGGTTAAAAAGATGAAACACAGTGGTACTTTTAGGACAACGAAAACCATCCTCTATGGTGCTATAATAATGAAAATCATCCTCTATGGTGCTATAATAATGAAAACCACCCTCTATGGTCTATAATAAATATCCTAAGGACATTATGCATTCATCAAAACTCATAATTTTCATCACAGAGTTGATTTTAGAATACACAAATGAAAAACAAATAACATTTAGTGTATTGGGGATCCCAGGATGAAATAAAGACTATGACACAAACCTAAATGTACTATAAATATGTGAAACAACTTAATTGAAGGGAGTAGTTGGAAATGTTATTGGCCTAATAAGAATAAAATTGAAAGGAATTGCATATAAACATTTTAAATTATTAAGCTGTTTCCAGACTGTATGTTTTAACATATATATATATATATATATATATATATATATATATATATATATATAACATTTAAGAAAATAAATTACAGATGGTGGAAGGCAGGTTCCATATGGTTGATTTGAGAGGTTACAGATATGCAACAGGATGTTAGAAGGATCCACATAGTAATAGTACACATTTATGCTTAACTTAAAATTATGGTGGTTACATACAAAATATTGATAGATATGATTATTACCCCAGTTAGTAACACCAATGTATGTCCTTATTCTGCAGATCAGAAAGGCCTAGCAATGATGACTTATCAATGAGTAAACTGAGCACTTACATTTTGGTTTCTACTATTCTCCAAGATTAGAATCACACTCTCTTAAAGAAATGACTGGGGTAAAAAGTACATTTTGCAATCTCAAGAAGTAGGAAAGTCATTTAAAACAGCTTACTTCCATCATCTCATGTGAAAGAAACATAGGAACCAACCATAAGATCCCTCACTAGCCAAAACAGGATTAATTTCAGAGACAAAATAGAGTGGTATTTGTTTACAATTCAAATTGCAAAATAACTATCCATGAGTCCAAACTAATGTAAATAAATTATTGAATAAGTTAATTTATGGAGAAGAAAGACAATATCTTGTGCAGAAGAAGTTCAAATAATTTATGTAGCTACTCCACTCTCAAGGAGAGAGAACATAATTCTCTACTGCAGAAGTATGAGCTATGTGTTATAGTGACTTCCTTCAAAGAGTAGAGTAAGAAAACAAAAATGGTTGACTATATAGTAGCTATATCTGAAATATGTTATCCCAAACTGGTGACATTAACATTCACAGTGACAAATCATACATATGTCCTTGCGAAAATGTAATTAAAATGATGATTCATCTCCATCACTTTCCTCTGATAACCCATAATTCTGATTCAAATAAATTTAAAACATTGGTAAATTCCTGTAGGAGAAGTGCCCTATAAAATACTGTTTAAAACATCAAAAGCAAGGAAGTTTGAGCAATAGTCATAGTCATGAAAATTCAAAGGAGAACTAAAAACTAAATGCCATTTGCTATTCTGGATAGGGTTCTGGAACAGAAGAAAGGATCTCAGGTAAACTAAGGAAAAGGAATATATTCTTGAGATAATAATTCATTAATATTTCTCATTCATTGTAACACACATAGCCATACTAATATTTTTATAAATAGGATAATCTAAAGTCATTTTATATACAAAGTCTAGCAAAAATTAAAAAAAAACAGTTGTTTCTTGATAACAGTATGAATTCTCAGCTTTCAAGACAGCATTAGACAATGCTTGAAACTTGTACGTATCTTGAGTGGAACAGTTTTGGAGTCAATAAGGACATATGTATTGGCCAAGTGACCTTTGAAAGTCACTTGACAGCAAAGTTATCAATTCTTAGAATTCTCATGGCTGTGACTACAAAGCTCCTTGGATCTCTTATATGTAAATGCTTAAAGTGTATTGCATCTTAATATGATATAAAAGATTACTTTTAGGTATTCTTAATGAGATAATACGTGAAGAAATTTTGGTAAAGTCCTCAGCAGACAACACTTTCAGTTTCTGTCCTTCCTCCCTTTATTTTTTGTTGCATTTTTTTCAATTTACCTTTAATGGATTATGTAAATAAACACTACCTTCCAATTTTAACATTGTTCTAAAAGAGCAATAACAAGCATAGAACAAAAATAGATTCTGGACAAGAATGTTTAAATTGTTAAATTAAAGAGGTCTTTAGAAGGAAAATCCAAAGACCTAACCATAAACCTCCTAAGTCATAACTGTAGGTTAGTCTTCGTAATTAGTCCAGTAATATATTTTTTGATTATTAGCCTTATTAGTTTAATCACCTGTATTTTCCTTTTTAATTGTTTAAATTTAAATATTCAACTGACAAATAAAATTGTATATATTCAAGATGAGCAAGCAGCATGCTGATTCAACAAATACACTTATTACTACAGTAAATTTAATTAACATATCCATCACCCTTCTTATTTACTATTTATATGTGTGTGTGCATGTGTGTGTATTGAGAAGAGTCAAAATATTCTCTTTTATCCAATTTCAAGTTTTAAAATGTACTGTATTATGAACTATACTTATAAGGCTTTAGATTCCAAGAATTTACTTATAAATGAAAGTTTGTACTCTGAGATCACATCTCCCCTCTCCCCTACCTCCCAGGTTCTGGCAACTGCTCTTCTACTGTCTACTTTTATGAGTTCGGATTTTTGGATGGAACATGTGAGATCACACAGAAATTTTGTTTCTATGTCCAGCTTATTTCATTTAGCTCATCCTCCAGGTTCATGTGTATTGTCACAAGGGGCAGGATTTCTTTCTTTATCATAGCTTAAAAGTACTTCATTATATAAATCTCTCTATCTATTAATGGGCCCATTGTGTTCATGTATTTCTTGACCTTTGTGGATAGGGCTACAATAGGCTTTGGGATGCAGACATCTCTTTGAAATACTGATTTTAATATATTTGAATATGCTTAGAAGTTGGATTAGTGTAGTTCTGTGTTAATTTTTTCAGAACTCTCTACACTCTATTTTGACTGTACCCATTTACACTCCCATTAACTATTTTCAATTATTTCTTTTTCTTCACATTCTCAGGAACATTTGTTATCATTTGTCCTTATAATAACAGATATAAGGTGATATCTTCTTATGGGCTTGATTTACCTTTTACTGATGATTAATGATATTGAGCAGCTTTTCATTTGTCTACTGGCCATTTGTATATCTTTGAAGAAATGTCTATTTTAATATTTTGCCCATTTAAATTGGGTTATTTGGGTTTTTACTATTGAGTTGTTTCAGTTCCTTATATATTTTGTATATTAATCTCTTATCCATTACACGGATGGAAAATATCTTATTCCATTGACTCTGCCATCTACTGATTATTTTTCTTTGTTTTTCAGAAAAAGTTGAGTTTCATGTAGCAATTTTTTGTTTTGTCTGATTTTTAGAATTTTCCAAGATTAATGAAAAGTTGTAATTTCAATATATATTTGGGTTTTTTGTTGTTGTTGTTGTTGTTGTTTTAAGAGACAGGGACAGTGAGAGAGACAGAGAGAGAAACAACTTTATTTAGCTTTTTCACATGGCTTTAGCTTGTGTATGTGGTGCTGGGGTTTGAACCCGGGTCCTAGTGCTTGCCAGGCAAGCACCGAAACCGCTGAGTCACCACTCCAGCCCCTATATATATTTGTTTTAGGAGTTTTATGGTTTCAGATCATACTTTTAAGTCTTCAATCCATTTTGATGATTTTTGTATATGATATAGGACAAAGATCCACTTTCAATTTTAAATGTGAGTATCTAGTTTTTGTAGCACTTTTTTTAAATGAGGAGATAATTTTTTCTCCTTTGTGTATTCTTGATGACTTTTCTGATATTAGTTGGCCATGTATTTGTGGACTTTCTGTTCCATAAGTGTATGTCTGTTTTTATGTTGATATCATTCTGCTTTTATTACTGCTGCTTTGCAACGTACCAAACTATTAGACATAATAAACATTCTAAACATTCAAAAGTTCTCACATACAAAACCACACACACACACACACATATGTATATATATATATCAGCTGCATTTTTGTAGGCTAAAAAGCTATTGGAGGGCTGGAGCGGTGGCTCGGTGATTACGGCGCTTGCCTGGCATGTGCAAGTACACGGGTTCAAACCCCAGCACCCACGTACACAACTAAGTGTCAGAGCAACGAAAGCCATGTGAAAAACTCAATAAAAATGGATTCTCTCCATCTGTCTCTCTCACTGTCCTTCTCTCTTAAAAAAAAAAAAAAGTTAAAAAAAAAAGCTATTGGAAAAAGATATTAATAACCCCCTATTAATCTAGTAAAATGAATAAAATACTTAGAAATAAACTTGACCAAGGAGGCAAATGATTTATATACATTGACAAAAAATAAAGAAGACACAAATAAATGGAAAGATATCATGTGTTCATTGATTGGAAGAATTAATATTCAAATACACAGTGATCTACTGATTCATTGCAATTCCTATTGAAATACTGGCAGCATTTTTCACAGATCCTGAAAGTTACATGTAAGCACAAAAGAACCCAAGTAGCCAAAACAATTTTGACAAAGAAGAAAGCTAGACACTTCACATTCCCTAATTCAAAGTATATTATAAAGCTATTGAAATCAAAACAATTTCTCTCTTATGAAATGCATTTAGGAACTAATGCTTCACAAAATGTGTTAGTACACTGGAGCTCCATGAACTCTGTAAGATCCTCTGTTAATCAGTTACTAGGTATACTCCTAGGGCAGGTTAGTTAAACTCACTGTGCCTCAGGTCTCTGTATTATAAAGGTGATAATCGTAAGCATGTCCTAGTAGCTTTTTTAGAAATAATAAAGAGTAAATATAGGTAAAAATCACAACATTTAGTTTCATGTATAATAATCTTAATTTAAATTTCAGCTTTTTCAAAATTTTTATAGAAAAAGAAGCATAAATTCGGTATAGACTTGCTTGATTTTAATATGAAAATTCTTCTATTTCATTGCCCTTACCTTTTCTCCTCTCTGTTCTTCCTCAGTCTCTGTTTCTGTCTCCTGGGGTTTTCTTCTTTTTTACTTGCCATATATTTTTCCTTTTAGTTATGACCATCATCCTATAAAATTTGGGCTCATATTCAATTCATTTGCCTGCATTCTCTCATAAGCTTGAGCTCCAGAAATCAGAATATAGTATTATTATATATTTTTGAGATAAGCTTTTCTTAAGAGACTAAAAACCTAACCCTTTTAAAAAATGGATTTTATGTCACTATTTCTACATGTCCCCACTTACTGATGTTAATACTCAGATATATTACAGAAATGAGGAAACTTCAAAGTGCTGATGTAATTTGTCACCTTCTGACTCTGGGCTTTCAGAGAACTCCCTTTATAGCAAGAAAAGTGAGCACTACACCTTTTCTAGGATAATAGATGATGCCAAGGTAGAAAAATAGGGAGACACATCTAAGATAAAATACATAAGATGCCATTCAGCTAGTAACTCTTTTCTTTTTTTAATCCTTACTCAAACATATTGATCAAACTCCTCTTTTCTAGAGAGGAAGAAAGGGGAGAAAGATAAATGCAGAAAATAAATTCTTGAAATTACAGTATATTACAAATTGTTCAAGGAGAGAAAACAGAAGGAAAGACCTTATCAACATTTGATTCAAGCAAAGAAGAAACGTGCATCAATTGTAACCAAGATGTTCCCAATAATCAAAGAGAGCCAGAGACTAGTCATTTCAGCTCTGCTTCATTAGAAAAATAAGTTTTGTAGTGCTTCTCAGACTTAAAGATAGTCAAGCACAGTTATTTTCCTTTGAATGATTTGAAGGAATAAAACTCAAATTTAGTTTCAGCAATAAAGTCTTGATATACACTGTCAGTTATAAAGATAAGACCCATTTCTTTTTATATACTTGTTTACCAGCAGTTTATTTAAAGCTGTTCAACCAAACAGAAGCATAACAGTAAATTTTATTAATAGTCTTGTCATAAATATGATTGTATATACCAGTCAGTTTTTCTCAAAAGATTGAAAATTTTAAGGCATATAGTCATTATGAAGAGTAATCTTGGAAACCTTACTAATTATCATTCTGCATTATCGTATGTGTCTACAGGAAGAATTGACATCAGCTTGAAATGTTAGACTTTAGCTTACAAATAACTATCATTCTAACTCCCTGTCCATTTTTCATAAAATCTTATTCAAGTGTTTTCTTCCTATTATTATCTTTTGGCATAAATTAAACAATTATAAGCTTTTGATATTTGGAAAGGAAAGTCTCACAAAGTCAAAAGTACATGTAATAGTTTTCTATTTTGTAGAACATTTAAAAACAGAAATTTTCACTGTAAAACTGATTGCAGGAAAATATCAGTAGTGTCTACATTTTTTCATTCTTATCATTAGAACAAATTTTAAACAGATATTTGTCTACTGTAAAGCAAGGAATGTGTAGAAAATCCTTCTAAATGTCCAGATCAAAATCGTACTTTTTGTAAAGGTATTGTGCAGCAGAAACCCTAATATTCTCCCGTTGTGTGCCACAAATACAAAATACTCCTGCATTTAGGACATGAACAGTCCAGGTGCTGAGACTGAATTGAGCATGATGATTAGTTTTTCTTAAATCTCTCAATGCTTTATTTAAATGAAAATGGTTTTCTGAAGGAAGACTCCTGAGTCATTTTATTTTTCTCAAAGTTATTCTTTAACACTTTAATGAGAAGGTAAGGAGTAAGTATGTTTAGAACCTGTGAAATGCTTTTTAAAATTTTTTATTGTTCTTTCCTTGGTTGGTAGAGCAAAACTTTCAAGAAAGTCAATATTCAGTTTCTAGGGGTAAAAATATTAATATATAATGCACATAAATTTATTGTAGTAAAACCAAGGCTAAGCATGATATGGGAGTGTAGGCTTTTTTCATAACTGTATTTTATTGTGATTATTAAAAATGACAAAATTTAAAACATTAAATAATGGTGTATTTGAAATTTTTAAGTTGTACCAATTGCCACCAAATATTTCTGAAATTATTATACTTAGAATATTATTATATTTGTCACTTCTTTCAAAATGTTGATACTGTTATTAAGTTCATTTTTACAATCATTCACAACAAAGCTTACATTATTAAGTTTGCTAGATTTTATTAAAAACTGGTATTTTTAAAAATAATGTTGAAATAAATAAACAGGTAGATATAAAATTCAATATACTTTGCTTAAAAACAGTGCAGTAGTTCTCTTAAAAACCAGGGATAGGGACTGGAGAGGTAGCTCGGTGGTTACGCACTTGTCCAGTTAGGGCAAGTACACAGATTCGAACCCCAGCACCCACGTACGCAACTAAGTGTCAGAGAAACTAAAGCCATATGAAAAATTCAATAAAAATTGATTCTCTCTGTCTGTCTCTGTCTCTCTCTCTCTCACTGTCCTTCTTTCTTTAAAGAAAAATAAGGGAAATTTTTTGATAAGTTGCTTTATAAATGATGAAATCAGATTATTAAAAAGTATAAAATTATTTCAGTTAATGTTTTCCCATCCAGCCAGTCTCAAAATTATTCCTAATTTTTACTTATCACGCTATATAATTCATCACTTTGTTTTCTGATTTTTAACCAAAACAGGAAGATTTTGAAAGATGCAGTTTAAAAAAACTTCTAAGGTTAATACTAACATTTTAATCATTATTTAAAATAATGTACATTTTTTAAAAAGTTTAACTAAACACTTTTTATTATACAATTCAGAGTGTGTCATAAACACAAATCTTTTAAGAATCACTCTGCTTGGCTTCTGTTATAACCAGTAATTCTCTGAACTTCATGGGGAAATATAATAAATTTCCTGTTAATACCTTTAAATCTCTTAATTCTATAAAGCATTTTTATGGAAAAAGAAATTTTGCTTTTAGTCCTCAGTTTGCAAAATTCTTCTGACATTCAATTGTTGACAGATGTCTATCCAACATGGAAAATCTATTCCATTCTGTGGTATCCAGAATAACTCTAGTATGGTCCAAATGATGATTCAAACATGTTCAGAAATGTGTTCCTTAACAATCAAAAGAGTCAAAAGGTATCCTACAGAATTGGAGAGAACCATAGGATGTGATTTCTCTGACAGAGGCCTCATATCCGGAGTCTATAAAATCCTCAAAAATCTCAACGACAAAAACACAAAAAACTCAATCAATAAATGGGCCAAAGAGCTAAATAGAAACTTCTCAACAGAGGACATTGATCAGGCCAATGAATGCATGAGAAAGTGCTCTAAATCACTAGTAATCAGAGAAATGCAAAATCCATGTTCGTAGCAGCTCAATTTACAATAGCTAAGTTATGGAAACAACACAGATGTCCCTCACTGGATGAATGGACCCAAAAACTGTGGTACATACATACCATGGAGTTTTACTCAGCAATTTGAAACAATGTTCTTACAGCCTTTGAAGGTAAATGGATGGCTATGGAAGAAATTATGCTGAGTAAAATCAGCTTAACCCAGAGAACCAAGGGTCAAATGTCTTCACTCATCTGTAGAAGCTAGAGCAAGACCCTGGCCATTGAGAAAGGAGGTCTATTTAAAATCCGGATAAGGTATAATGTTGTACAACCTAAGACGTTTATAGAAATGTATTGGAAAAAAAAAATATATATATATATATATATATATATAATTTCATTAGAAGCTTATTTGATTGTTCAAGAAATAAATTCCTGAATAAAATAAAAATATATACATATATTTTAAAAAAGAAAGAAAAAGAAATATGTTCCTTTTCCTATAAGATGACTTCACTACACTAGATATCTAGACAAGATTACCAAGGAAAAACAATTCTAAAACTCAGAAACAAAGCAAGAGGATAAATTCCTATTGATTAAATATATGTTTAGAGAGAGAGAGAGAGAGTTAATTTTATTTTTTCATCAGTTTTTTGTTTGTTTGTTTCTTCTACTTAGTTGTGTGTTGGGTATTAAACCTGGGTCCTTCCATATGTCAGGCAAGATGAACCACCTCTCCAGCCCTGAATAAATATTTTTTGGGCTGATTTTTTTTATTGAGAATTTTATTTTTGAACAATCATAAAAATTTTAACAAAATAATATATAATATATATAGATTCTGAAAATTAGATTTACCCCCAAGAGTTCCCCACAACAGTTACCCACCCTTATCCCTCTCTTCCCCTTCCCACAACATATTTAAAAAAAGTAATAGATTGTTTAACATTACACAATATCTGGATTTAACACATGATAATAGACCACCTCTCTCAATGGCCAGAGTCTAGATTCAGCCTCCACAGATGAGTGGAGACATTCGACCCTTGGTTCTCTGGGTTACGCTGATTTCACTCAGCATAATTTCTTCCATAGCCATCCATTAACCTTCAAAGGCTGCAATATCATTGTTTCTAATTGCTGTGTAAAATTCCGTGGTAAATATGTACCACAGCTTTTGGATCCATTCATTCAGTGAGGGACATCTGGGTTGTTTCCATGATTTAGCTATTGTAAATTGAGCTGCTATGAACATAGATATTGCTGTGTTACTGTAATGTGCTGATTCTAAATTTCCTGGAAAGATACCCAGGAGTGGAATAGCAGGATCATATGGTGGGCTCATCCCTAGTTTTTTGAGGATTCTCCATACTGCTTTCCAGAGGGGCTGTACCAGTCTGCAGCTCCACCAACAGTGTGTTAGTGTGCCTGTCTCTCTACAGCTCCTCCAGGATCTATTGTTGTTTATTTTCTTCATTTTTGCCATTCTGACTGGCGTGAGGTGATATCTTAATGTAGTTTTCATTTGCATTTCTCTGATTACTAGTGATTTAGAGCACTTTCTCATGTATTCATTGGCTTGATCCATGTCCTCTGTTGAGAAGTTTCTATTTAGCTCTTTGGCCCATTTATTGATTGGGTTGTTTGTGTTTTTGTAGTTGAGGTTTTTGAGGATTTTGTAGATTCTGGATATGAATCCCCTGTCTGAGGAATCATAGCCTATGATTCTCTCCATTTCCATAGGAAACCTCTTGACTCTTTTGATTGTTTCCTTGGCAGCACAAAAGCTTTTTAGCTTTATGGCATCCCATTCACTGATTTTTTACTTTATTTCCTTCACTTTAGGAGACATGTTAAGAAAGTCTTTGCCTACTCCCAAATGCTGAAGTGTTGGACCTAATTTGTCTTCCATCAGTTGCAAGGTAGTGGTTTTAATTCCTAGCTCCTTGATCCATTTTGATTTGATTCTTGTGCAAGGAGAAAGATATGGGTCTAATTTCAACTTTCTGCAAGTGGATGTCCAGTTTTTCCAGCACCATTTGCTGAAGAGGCTGTCTCTTCTTCATGTAATATTTTGTCCCCCTTTGTCAAAAATCAGCTTTTTAAAGATTTGAGGGTTTGTTTCAGGGTCTTCTATTCTATTCCATTGGTCTTCTTTCCTATCTTGACAACAGTACCATGCTGTCTTTGTTACTATGGCTCTATAGTATAGTTTTAAATCTGGTATGGCAAAAACGCCTGTTTCGTCTTTCTTGCTTAGTAGTGTTTTGGCAATTCTAGGTTTCTTATTGTTCCAAATGAATTTGTGAATTGCCTTTTCTATGTCTGTAAAGAATGACATAGGTATCTTTATAGGGATAGCATTAAATCTATATAAAGCTTTCAGTAGAATGGCCATTTTTATTATTTTAATTCTGCCTAACCAAGAACATGGGACATCTTTCCATCTTCTTAGATTGTCTTAGATTTCATTCTTCAATAACTGATAATTTTCGTTGAAGAGATCTTTGATTTGCCTGTATTTCCCAAGTATTTTATTTATTCTAGGTTTTGTGAATGAGAGAAAACATTTGACCCTTAACTCTTTGGGTTTGACTTATTTCACTCAGCATAATTTTTCGATTTCCATTTGTTTACCTGCAAAAGCCATGATATCATTCTTTCCAATACAAGAATAGAACTCAAATGCATATATATATATATATATATATATATATATATATATATATATATATCAGTTTTTGGATCCATTCATCAGTGATGGGCATCTGTGTTGATTTTATTATTTAGCTATTGCAAATTGAACTGCTATAAATATTAATGTAGCTATGTCACTTTTATGTGTTGATTTTAGTTATTCTGGGAATATACAAAGGAGTGTGATAGCTGGGTCATATGGTGGATGGTTCCACTGCTGATTTTTTGAGGAGTCTCCACACTGCTTTCCAGAGTGACTGTACAGTATGCAGTCCCACCAACAGTGCACAAGTGTTCTTTTCTCCTCACAACCCATCCAGCATGTGTCGTTATTTGTATCCTTTATCTTTGCTCTTCTGACTGGAGTGAGGTATAATCTTAATGTTATTTTGATTTGCAGTTCTCTGACTGCGAATGATGAAGAACACTTTCTCATATGTTTATTGGCTTTTTGAATTTCTATTCAGAGGTTTCTGTTAAGTTCCATTGCCTGATTATTGGTTGGATTGTTTGTGGTTTTGTTATTAAGGATTTTGAGTTCATTGTATATTCTGGATGTTAGTCCCTTGTTGGAGGTGTAGCAAGCCATGATTTTCACCCATTCCATAGGTAGTTTCTCTCTTGATGCTCTTGACTAATTTCTTAGTTGAGCAGAAGCTTTATTGAGCAGAAGCTTTGTTGTTTAATGAAATCCCATTCTGAGTGTTGGTTTTAATTATTTTGCTATACTAGTCTTGTTAAGGAAGTTGGTGCCTACACTGACATGGTGGACTACTGATCCTAATTTTTATTCCTAAATTCCTAAATTTTTGATAAATCTCTATTTGATTTTTGCACAGGGTGAAAGAAAAGCTTCTAATTTAAATTTTCTGCATATAATTGTTCACTTTGTCCAATACCATTTGTTGAAAAGGCTAACTTTATTTCAAGCTATATTTTCCCCCTTTGTATCAGATGATTAAAATTATGGGTATACCATTTGTTGAAAAGGCTAACTTTACTTCAAGCTATATTTTCCCTCTTTGTATCAGATGATTAAAATTATGGGTTTGTCTCAGTGTCTTCTACTATATTCCACTGATATTCATGCCTATTTTGATACCAGTACCATGCTGCTTTCATTTCTACAGCTCTGTATTATAATTTCAGGTCTGGTATTGCAATGCTTTTTAAAATTTTTTTTTCCTATTTTGGGATTCTTATTGCTCCAAATGATTTTTATTTTATCTGTGAAGAATGATATTGGTATGTTGATGGGGATTGTGTTGAATCTGTATAGCACTTTTGGAGAATGGCCATTTTAATCATATTGCTGCAGCCTAAGAACATGGAATGTCTTTCAAGTTTCTCAGGTATTCTATTTCTTTCTTCAGTGTACTATAATTTTCATTGTAGAGGTCTTTTACTTCCTTTGTTAGATTAATTCCCAAATATTTTGTTCTTTTTAGGTTATTGTGAATGGGACTGATTTCCTGAGCTCCTCTTTGGCAGAATTACTATTAAAGTTTAGCAAAACCATTGATTTCTGGCTGTTGATCTTGTATCCTGCCACTTTGCTAAATATATTTATGAACTCTAGATGTCTTCTGATGGACATTTATGGGTCTTTATGATGTAGTATGATACCATCAGCAAATAAAGATAGCTTAACCTCTTCTTTTGCTATTAATATTCCTTTAATTTCCTTGTCTTGTGTGATTGTTCTGGCTAGGGTTTTGGGGACTGCATTGAATAAAAGTGGTGATAGTGGACAACTTTGTCTTGTTCTTGAGTTTAGTGGGAATGCTTTGAGTTTTTCTCTGTGTAGTATAATGTTGTTTGATGGGTTGTCATAAATGGTGCTTCCAAAGTTGAGGTAAGTTCCTTTGATCCCTATCTTTTCAAGAATTTTGAGAAAAAACAGATATTGGATATAATCAAGTATTTTCTGCAAAAATTTAGATGATTCTATGGATTTTGTCTTTAATTCTTTTTAAGGGGTGTTCACTTTTATTGATTTGCACATGTTGAATGAGCCCTTCATCTCTGGAAAGAAGCCTGCTCGATCATGATATGTTGTTGAATATAGCTTACTAGAATTTTATTTAGGATTTTTGAGTCTGTGTTCATCAGGGATATTGGTCTGTAGTTTTCTTGATGTGTCTTTTCTCAACGTGTCTTTGTTGGGATTTGGTAACAGGGTTACAGTTGCCTAGGAAAAATTGGGAAGGTCTACCCCTTTTAATTTGTGGAACAGCGCTATGAGGAGAAGTGTTAGTTCTTCTGTCACAAACGGGTAGAATTCTGTTGAGAGTCTCTTCAGTCCTGAATTTTCCTTTTTTTTTTTTTTTTGGAAGGCTTTTAATTGATGCTTCAACTTCACAACCAGAGGTTGCCTGTTTAGGTTTTCAGTATCCTTTTCTGTGTCAGTTGGAGAATGTAGTCTGTGGATAAATTCCCCAAGGTGGAGAACCAGAGTTTTGCAAAATAGGTTCTGATAATCTTCTGGATTTCCGACATGTCTGTGGTGATATCTCAATTTTTCTTTCAGATTTGTTAATTTGCTTCATTTTGATCTTATTTTGGTGAGATTGGTTAGAGGTCTCTCAATTTTTTTTTTCAAAAAACCAACTCTGTTTAATTAACTCTTTGTATTGTTCTTTTATTGAATATTTCATTGATTTCAGTTCTGATCTTGACTATTTCCTGCCTTCTACTGGATTTGGGATTCAGTTGCTCTTCTTTATGTAGGGATTTGAGGTGGAGCATAAGCTTTTTTATTTGTGATTTCTCAAGACTTTTAATGAAAACATTCAGTGCTTTCATATTAAGAATGCTTTTTATATTTTCCCAGAGTTTTTGATAGGTTATGTCTTCATTCTCATTAACTTCCAAAAATTTCCTGATTTCGGCTCTCATATCCTCCTTGATCAATTCTTTATTCAGTCTGTATGTATTTATGTGCTTTCTGTTGTTTTTCTTACTTTAATTTCTAGGCTTATGCCATTTTGATATGACAGTATATGTAGGATTATATTGATGATTTTGTATTTGGTAAGATATCCTTTGTGGACAAGAATGTGATCTATTTTGGAAAAGGGTCCATGCACTGCTGAGAAGAAAGTATACTCAGCAAATTTAGGGTTGACTATTCTATAGATATATTTTAAGTCCATTTGATTTATGGAGTTGTTCAGGCTGGAAATATCATTTTTGATTTTTTGCTAGATGATCTGTTTATTGGAAATAGTGGTGCATTAAAGTCCCCCATTATTACTATGTTGGAATCTATATGTGATCATAAGTGACAACATATTTTTTCCATGTATTTGGGTGCATTAGTATTTGAGGCACAGATGTTTACTATGGTTATGCCTTTTTGAGGTAGAGTTCCATTTATTGAGATGTATTGGATTTCTTTAACTCTTTTGACTAATTTTTGGTTGAAGTCTACTTTGTCAGGTGCAAGACTCACAATCCAAACTTTCTTTTCCATAAACCTGGTATATTTTTTCCAATATTTTACCTTCAATTTATGGTTGTTTGGTTGTGCAATGTGTCTCTTGTAAGCAGCATATTGTAGGATTTTGGGTTTTGATCCAGTCTGCTAATCTGTGGTTTTTGATTGGGGTGTTAAGCCCATTCATTTTCAGTGTTAGAATAGATATGTGGTTGTAGTTCACTGACATCATAATCTTTTTGTGTCTTTTGTGATGATGGGTTATCTTATAGTACTTTTATTGAGTTACCTCTGTTTGTGGGTTTGGGGAATTGTTTGCTTAGTCCTCTGTTTGAAGTTTGTCTTTGTTCTTTGTAGTGATGATTTTCTGTTCATGAAATTGCAAGTTTTTTCTTACCATGGAATGTTTTTATTTTCCCTTAGAATTGGAAGCTGAGTTTTGAGGGGTATAATAATCTTGGCATGAAGTTGTGTTCTTTCAAGGATTGGCATATCTTGTTCCAGACTCTTCTCACTTTCAGGGTCTGACCTGAGAAATCAAAGGTGATCCTTATTGATTTGCATCTGAATGTGATTTGATGTTTCTCTCTTGCAGCTTTTAATAACTTATCCTTGATTTCTATATTACACATTGTGAATATAATGTGTCTTGGAGAAATTCTCATTTGATTAAGTCTATTGTGTGTCCTATATACTTCCTGGATGAAGATGTCTGACTCATTTCTAATATAGTAGAATTTAATCATTTCATTTAGGGTGTTCATTTGGCATTCATTTGAATTTTGATGTTTTCCTCTGTCTTAATTACTCTCAGATTATTTCTTTTGAAGTCATCCCAGATTTCTGAAAGTTTTTATCATACTCTGTAATTTTTTTCTTTTCTGTCATCCATAAATTCCAGCTTACTCATCCTGTCCTCATTATCAGAAGTTATTTTTCATGATCTGAGTTTCTATTTTCCACAGAAGTTAATTGGTTATTAAATTCTTGCACTGAGTCTTTGATTTGAATGACTGAGATTTTCAATCTAAAACATCTTTTTTCAGTGTGTCAATTTCTTTATTAAAGAAATTTTCCATCTCATGTGCTTTCTCTATTATTTTCTTCTGCAGATCTTCTTTTGGGTCTTTGATATTTTTAATAATTAGATTGTTGATACTTTTTTCTGAGTTTTCATCCCACACTATCCAGGGATTTCATGGTTGGGGAGTTGTGGGTTTGAGATGAAAATTTTCTAGCCTGATTCCTCATTTTTGAAGAATTTCTTTTTGGATATCGAATTGAAGTAAGTTCTTTTTCACCTTATTTTGTGTGTGAGGCTTTTTGTATGATTGCATTGTTTTTCTGTTATTTTTCACTGAATGTGAAGTATGTTTTGGTACTGGAGAGCAGGTCCTAAGACTTCTGTTTGTTCCCTGTGGGATCTGGTTGATGGGTAGGGTATTTTTGTACCCTACCTTACTTGGTTTTAGGTTCTAGGACAGTTGAGTTCAGTAGCAGGTTCCCTATCTTAGGTAATATTTTTTATCTTAATGATATACAATGCCTTCCAAAATAAGAAATACAATAGAAATGAGCATCAAATGTATATAATACACTGTGTTATCTAATTCTTTGTTCCTTGTACAACTATTACAATGGTAATTACTATCTCTGATAGGAACACTATGTTTACAAATTAACTCCTGTAAGGACAAATACCTAAAATTAAAAGAAAAAAAATTGAAGTGAAGCAACAAATAAAAAATAAAGGAGAGAAACATGCAATATATCTAAAGAAAGAGGGAAAAATTCCTAAAGAAAAGAAATAAAATTTGAATTATGATCCCTGAGGTTATATCATTATACACTGGATCCAGATGATCAGTGTCTGATTAGAATTTGTTAGTAGAAACCCACAGTCAGAAGCTCTGTGATCACGAGGTGGAAGCTTCCCAGGATTCTAAGTGTGGAGGATGGGTTCCTGGGGGTATGGTTCTAGAGCTCAGTTGCTTCAGGTTTTCTGGGCTGCTAGTGTCACAAAGAATTCAGGTTAATTCATACTCTGAGAGGCTGTCCCCTGCTGGCATCTACTAGGGGAACTATAACTCAAGGGGCTTCCAGATTCAAGGCACAGGGGGTTAGTGCAGAGCAGGACTCCTTCTGCTTGACATATATGCAAATCTTTCAGACCTCCTAAGACCCTGTGCTCTCTTGAGTACTTTGGACCCACCTTAGGCAGTCATATGGGCCCTCTGATTTAGGGAGGGTAGACCTGGCAAAGCCAGGATCCCAGGGCTTCTCCTACTCAAATCCTTCTGGTCTATTTCATGTCTAGGCTAGTCTCAGTGCTGCTTTTCTGGGTTCAATCTCTGAATGTTAGCAAGGTCCAGGCAAGATTGTGGAGAAATATGTTTTGGAGACACAATTCCTACTTGCCTGCCTCTTCAGTTAGAATGGCCCTTGCCTGACCACTCTATGGGTAGGTTGGGGAATCTGCTCTTCCATCAACTGTGGCGATCCTGTGGAGTTGTCTCAGTTTAAGCCCAAAGCAGGGCTCCTATTTACATTAGCCAATTTGTGACAGGTGGTTGAATCTTAGTTTCCTAGCAGGATTGTGAAGAAATCTGCTTTGGTCACCTGACTTCTTCTTGCCTTCCTCTTTGGGTAAAATGGCTACTGCCTAACTTCCTTATGGTCGCGTGGGGGATTTGCTCTCTCCTCCACAGTGGAGATGTGGAGTAGTATTCCCGATTTCTGCCCAAAGCATAATTTCTACGTGCATGTGATCTTCTGTGTGGCAGAACTGGTCATGCTGTATTAATTAGCATTTCCCTTGCTCCTGTGTTAATTGGGGAGCAAAGGTGGTCACAGTGGTGATTGACTGGGTCTGAATGAGTTCCTTTTTACTACTAGCTACACCCAAATCTCTGGATCACCAGGAGTCTTCCACTGACCAGTGCTGTGTTCCAGCAAATCTATTCCAATATCCACACCTTGCAGGAAGGCAGCTTTCCTGGCACTTCATTGTTTCAATTCAAAGAGAGAGACCAGATGTCATGTCTCTGTGGCCTATTATCTTCCCTTCTGAATGGAGTGACAAGCTAAATACTTTTAAAAGAGAAACATTTATTTTTGGTTCACAGTTTTAGAGGTTCCTAACTGATGTTGAGTTGGTCTATTGTATTAGGACTATGGTGAGGCAGTACACATAATAGAAGCACATGGGGGAACCAAGTCTGTCATGGTGCTGAGGAAGAAAAGATTGAAGAAGATGAGGGACCAGAATATCACTATCCAATTCAAGGGCACTTCCCCCTTGAGTTAAATTCCTCACACTAGAGCCCATCTCCAAAAGTCTCTATTATCTCCCAATAATGCCAGAGTGGTTCCTAAACTTTTACTACATGAGTCTTTTGGATATTCATGAACCAAACTGTAGTACTAGTATTCTTGAAATAACTTGAAAATCTTGTTGCTGGGTAATATCTCTGATTGTGGTAGTCTGATTTGGTAATCTAATAATTTCTATAATCTCATATCTGCATGTACATTCCTATAGTGTGTAAGCTATCCTTATTTCCAGTGTGAACAAGTGAGTATGTGGGGTCTGTGTGCATTTACAATAATTTTAGCAGAACTCTTGGAAAACTCTTTAAAGTGGTTACCTCTAGTATGTTTGAACAGTGATGACAATTTTGAAGGAGACATTTCTTTTACTTTTGCATTTGTGTGTTTAAATAACCTTAAATTGAATTAGCAAAAAATAATAACATTAACAGCAAAACTAAAGAAAATAATATATTCTGAAACATGTATATATAATGCAAAGTAAAATTTTAAACTGAGTAAAATTAAATTTACATTTTATAAAGTATTTTGGCACCAATAAGCAAGGAATAGAGAGCTGACATCATGATAATAGAGATACTGTTCTAAAGGGTCATAGTAATAAAGATACTGCTT
>PVKS010025282.1:0-30060 GCA_004027875.1 Aplodontia rufa
TCTATTCGGTTCCACTGGTCTTCGGCTCTGTTTTGATACCAATACCATGCTGTTTTTGCACTACAGCTCTGTAGTATAATTTCAGGTCAGGGATTGAGATACCCCCTACTTCTTCCTTCCTGTAGAGTACTGTTTTTGGCTAGTCTGGGTCTCCTTTTATTCCATATGAACTTGAGAATTGCTTTTTCTATATCTGTGAAGAATGCCATTGGTATGTTGATGGGGATTGTATTAAATCTGTATAGGGCTTTGGGTAGAATGGCCATTCTTAGTATATTGATTCTGCCTAACCATGAGCATGGAATGTTTTTCCATCTACTCAGATCTTCTATAATTTCTTTTCTTAGTGTTTGATAGTTTTCTTTGTAGAGGTAAGTTTTTTTTAAGAGGGTCAGTGAGAGAGAGAGAAAGAGAGAAATAATTTTTTCTTTAGTTTTTCATATGACTTTCGTTGCTCTAGGACTTTGTTGTGTATGTGGTGCTAGGTTTGAACTCACATACTCGCTCATGCTGGGCAAGCGCTGTAACCACCACACCATCACTCTAGACTCTGCAAAAAAGTTCTTAATTTGAAGTAAAATTTGTTTAGTTTTTGTTGTTGTTGTTGTTGTTTGTTTGTTTTGCTGCCTTTGCTTTTGGTGTTACAACTAAGAAATTATTGCCAAATCTGGTGTTATAAAGCTTTTCCCCAGGTTTTCTTCTGTAAGTTTTACAATTTTAGGACTTCTTTTTTTTTTTTTTTTTTTTTTTTTTTTTTTTTTTTTTTTTTTTTTTTTTTTTTTTTTTTTTTTTTTTTTTTTTTTTTTTTTTTTTTTTTTTTTAAGATAGAGAGGGACAATGTGAGAGAGAGAAAGAGAGAATCACTTCATTTAGTTAGTTTTTTGGGTGGCTTTCATTGCTCCAACATCGTTGCGTATGTGGTGCTGGGGATCAAACCCACGTCCTCTTAACGGTAACTGCTGCGCCACTGCCCCAGCCCCAAAATGTTACTTTCTTATTGTATTCCAGGCAATAACTTTCTAAGGATTCCTGGTATCCAGAGTGCAAGCTTGGTTTCTGCAGGAGTTCCTGATAGAATCAAATACTGAAGACAAGGAATAAGCCAGAAGTGTTCCCTGAAATGGGAGATATCTGTGCTTGTCTAATCTTTTTTTTTTTTTTAAAGAGAGGGACAGTGAGAGACAGAGAAAGAATCAGTTTTATTTAGTTTTTCGTATGGCTTTTGTTGCTCCAACACTTTGTTGTGTATGTGGTGCTGGGGTTCAAACGCACATCCTTGTGCATGCCAAGCAAGCATTGTAACCACTAAGCCACCACTCCAGCCCTCCGTATGAATTTTGAGGTTAAATTTTCTGTTTCTGGAAAAAGATTGTTGGATCCCGGTGTGGTGGTGTACGCCTATAATCCCAGTGCTTCTGGTGGCCAAGAAAGAAGGACTGTGAGTTCAAAGCCAGCCTCAGCAATTTAGTGAGGCCCTAAGAAACTTAGTGAGACCCTGTCTCAAAATAAAATATAAAAAGGGCTGGGAATGTGCCTCTGTGGTTTAAGTGCCCCTGGGTTCAATCCCTGGTACAAAATCAAACATTGTTGGGATTTTAGTACAGATTGCATTGACTGTATAAGTGACTTTGGGAAGTTTTGACATCCTAACATTATTAAATCTTCCAATGAGTGAACAGAGGATGTCTTTTCACATATTAGTATCTTGAATTTCTTACAGCAATGTTACGTAATTTTCAGTGTACAAGTATTTCACCTGCTTTGTTAAGTTTATTCCTTATTTCCTAATTTTCTTTTTAGATGATTCATTGTTAGTGTATAAAAGGCACCTGATTTTTGGGTGTTGATTTTATATGCTGATGCTGAGCTATACCTCAAGCTCCGCTTAATTCTTTTATAGGTTCTAATAGTTTTTTTGTAGAATTTTAGGTTTTCTACATATAAGATCATGTCATCAGTAAATATAATTTTACTTCTTTCTTACCACTTTGAGTGCCTTTAATTTCTTTAACTTGCTTCATTGCTCCAGCTAGAATTTCCAGTACTATAGTTTAATAGAAGGGGCAAAGGAGGCATCCTTGCCTTGTTCCTGATCTTGGAAGAAAACTTTCAGTCTTTCTTCATTGAATGTGATCTTTGCTATGGGACTTTCATACCTGTGCAGCTTTTATTATGTTTAGGAAGTTTTCTTGTATTTTTAGTTTGTTGAGAGTTTTTGCTATGAAAGGTTGAACAGATACAAAAGATTGTTGAATTTTGTCAGTTGTTTCTTCTGCTTTAACTGAGATGATCATGTGGTTTATTTCTTTCATTGTTATTGTAGTGTTTTATATAGATCAATCTTCATACAATGAACCTTCCTTATGTTACAGGAATGAATCCCACTTTGTATAATTCTTTTATTTTTAGAGAGAGAGAATGGGAGTGCAGAGAAGCAACTTTATTTATTTTTTCATCTGGCCTTTGTTTTTCCAGTATTTAGTTGTGTATATGGCACTGGAGTTTGAACCTGAGTCCTTGCCTGGTAAGCACTTTAACTGCTGTGCCACCGCTCCAGTCCCTTGGGAGATTTTAAGATTTAAAATTATTGTCTGGGTCTTCTTTTTTTGAGAGAAAGAGAAAAAAACAGAATCATTTTCATTTTTTTTCCCCATCTCGCCTTCGTTTCTCCAACATTTAGTTGTGTACATGGTGCTGGGGTTCAAACTCAGGTCCTTGCACATGCCAGGCAAGCGCTTTAACCTCTGAGCCACTGCTCCAGCCCCGTGTCTTATTCATTATATTGCTGTTCAGATTTTCTGTTTTGTTATGATTTAGTCTGGGTGGGTTGTATGTTTCCAAGAATTTGTCCATTTCATTCAAGTTACCCAGTTTGTTTGCATACAATAAATCATAGTAGGGGCTGGAGTGGTGGCTCAGTGGTTACGGCACTTGCCTGGCATGCGTGAGTGCGCAAGTTCAAACCCCAGCACTATGTACTCAGCGAAGTGTCCAAGGAACAAAAGTCATATGAAAAACTAAATAAAAATTGCTTCTCTTTCCCTCTCTCTCTCTCTGCCCACTCTTTCTTTAAAAGAAATAAATAAATCATAGTACTCTCTTGTAATCCCATCTATAAAAGTGATAGTAATGTCACTATTCTGATTTAACTTGTCTTCTCTTTTTTTTTTTTTCTTAGTTAATCTAGCTAAAGGTTTATTGATCTTTTCAAACACAAACTCTTGGTTTCATTGTTTTCTCTCTTTTTTTTTCCCCCAGGACCTTGAGTGTGCGAGACAAGCACTCTATCACTGACCTGTACCCTAGCCATTTTACTTTTTTAAGTTTTTGTTTGGTTTCATACAGGGGATTTAACCAATATGTGCTTTACCATTGAGTGATATTCCCAACCCTTTTTGAGACAGGGTCTCACTGAGTTGTTTAGGCTGTCACCAAATTTGTGAGGCTGTCTTTGAACTTGCCATCTGCCTATCTCATTCTCCTGAGCTGCTGGGATTATAGGCATGCACCATCACGCTGGACTCCACCCACCAGCCTTATTTTTAAAAGTTTTCTTTTAGGGCTGGAGCGGTTGCTTGGTGGTTACGGTGCTTGCCTAGCATGGGCGAGTACACGAGTTCAAACCCCAGCACCCACGTACACAACTAAGTGTCAGAGCAACGAAAGCCATGTGAAAAAACTCAATAAAAATTGATTCTCTCTCTCTCTTTCTCTCTCTCTCTCACTGTCCTTCTCTCTTTAAAATAATAATAATAATTAATAATAATAATAATAATGATGATGATGATGATGATGATGATGTTTTTGTGGTTGTTGTTTGTTTGTTTTTTGAGATAGGTCTCATTAACTTGACCAGGCTGTCCTCAGAATCCTTCTGCCTCTGCCTCCCTAGTAACAGGGATTACAGGCATGTGCTATTATACCAGGCCTTTTTCTCTTTGTTCTCATATTCTCTGTTTTGTTTCTTTCTATTTGAATGTTTATTATTTCCTTCCTTTTGCTAGTCTGGGGTTTAGTTTTCTCTTATTTTCAGTGTATGTTGTAAAGTTTTGTTGATTCGAGTCCTTTCTATTTTAATGTAAGCTTTTATAGTTATAATATCCCTTTCAGCACTACTTTCACTGCATCCCATAGGTTTTATATGTTGTGCTTTTATTTTCATTTGTCTTAAGATATTTCCTCATTTCCCTGTGAGTTCTTCTCTGTCCTGTGTTGTTTTTTATTTGTTTCTTTGTTTTGTTTGCAGGGGCTGAGGGGCAGTTGAGACCAGGGATTAAACTGAGTGATACTTCACCACTCAGCCACATCCCCAGCACTTTTTTTTTTTTAAATTTTTAATTTTGAGACAGGGTTCCACTGAGTTGCTAGGCCTTGCTAAGTTGCTGAGACTGGCTTTGAACTCATAATCCTCCTGCCTCAGCCTTCCAAATTGCCAGGATTACAGGCATACACCACTGCGCCTGGCTTGTTTTGTTTTGTTTTGTTTTAAAAGAGAAAAAGAGTTAATTTTATTTTTTCATCTGTTTTTTGTTTTTCTTCCACTTAGCTGTGTATGTGGTGCTAAGGATAGCATTCTACCACAGAGCCACCTCTCCAGCCCCTCTGTGTTGTTTTATTTCCAAATATTTGTGGACTTTCCAGTTTCCCTTCTGCTATTGATTTCTGGTTTCATTCCATTTTGATCAGATAAGATACTTCATATGATTTCAATCTTTGTGTGTGTGTGTGTGTCTGTCCTGGGTATTGATCCCAGGGCCTCACAAATGCCAGGCAAGTGCTCTACCACTGAACGACATTTTTAGCCTTCAGTCTTTTTAAGTTTTTAAAATCTGTTTTGTGACCAGTTATAATGTGATGTACTTATAATCCTGGTGACTTGGGAGGCTGAGGCAGAAGAATCAAAAATTCAAGGCCAGCTTCAGCAATTTCTCAAGGCCCTACGCAACATAGCAAGACCTTGTCTCAAAACTGAAAAAAAAAAAAAAGTAGCTCAGTGGTAAAGCACCCCTGAGTTAATCCCCAGTACTATACTACTACTACTACTACTACTACTACTACTACCACTACCACTACTACTACTACTACTACTACTACGAGGATTTGTTTTGCGACCTAACATGTGGTCTGTACTAGAGATTTTCTTTTTTTTAAGAGAGAGGGGGATGGTGAGAGAAAAAGAGAGAATTTTATTTAGTTTTTTATGTGGCTTTCATTGGTCTGACACCTCGTTGTGTACGTGGTTCTGGGGTTCGAACCTGCGTCCTTGCGCATGCCAAGCAAGCACTGTAACTGCTGAGCCACTGCTCCAACCCCTGTAACTGGTGATTTTTTTTTTAAAGAGAGAGGGACAGTGAGAGAGACAGAGAAAGAGAGAAACAACTTTATTTAGTTTTTCACATGGCCTTTGTTGTTCCAACACTTAGTTGTGTACGTGGTGCTGGGGTTTGAACCCAGGTCCTTGTGCTTGCCAGGCAAGCACCGAAACCACTGAGCCACCGCTCCAGCCCCCACTGGTGATTTTTTAATGAATTTTTGAATTAAAAAAATTCTTATGAGTTTCCCAAACTTCAAACTCTGAGAGAACAGTGCTTCACAAATCTGCACTTACTTCAGACACCAGCCACAAGTTTGGGAGTCTGCCAGGCACCCTCCATTTCTGCCCGCTCTCAGGTTTGATAATTCATTAGAATGACTCCAGAACTCGGGAAAGAGCTCTGTTACTATTACAGTTTTATTGCCAAAAACCAATATAAGTCAAAAACAAGTTGGGGTTGGGGATTTAGGTGAGTGGCAGAGCATTTGCCTAGCATGCGAAAGGCCCCGAGTTCGGTCCTCAGCCCTGAAAAAAAAAAAAAAGAAGAAGAAGAGGAGCTGCCAATGGTGAGGTGTGGGAAGGTCAAAACTACAAAACCTCCATTATCCACAGGGCAGTCATCAAAGTACTTAAAAGAATTATTACCATATAGGTATTCTCCTGAACTTCAGTGTCCAGAGTTCTTATTGGGGTTTCATTATATAAGGAAGTTGATTAAATCATTAACCGCCATCTCCCTTCTCATAAGTTGATTTGCTATCAATGTAGCTCAAGGACTGAACCCTCTAAAGCGCATGAGTGATCTTCCTGGCATGGGTGAGTCATCTCATTAATACAAACTGGGGGTCCACCAAGAAGATGGCCCACCACAAATAACAAAGACACTCCTAACATTCAGGGGCTCAAGGTTTCTTCTACAAAAACAGATAAAAGTCAGCCAAATTCATAATCATGTAATTATTTTAAAAATCATTATGAGCTGGGCATGGTGTTGCACGCCTGTATTCACAGCAACTGGGCTAAGGCAGGCCTTGAACTTGCAATCTGCTTCTCTGTCTCCCAAGCCACTGGGATTATAGGTGCATGCCACCACACCTGGCTCAATTTTGCTCATTTCTTATAAAGTTTATTTTTAGGGTATTTTCCATTTTGGTGGTGGTTTTCAGTGTTAAAGGTAATTTTCTAATGTTAATTATTTTCATAATTGATGCTAAAATTGGAAAATAATACATTTTTTTTCTAAAAGAGAGAAGGACAGTGTGGGGGAGAGAGAATCAATTTTTTTTTGAGCTTTTCACATGGCTTTCGTTGCTCTGACACTTAGTTGTGTATGTGGGTGCTGGGGTTTGAACCCAGGTACTTGCACATGTTGGGCAAGCGCCGTAACCACCGAGCCACCGCTCCAGCCCCCAGTACATTCTTATTAGATAAAAATGTAGGGGGCTAGAGCGGTGGCTTGGTGGTTTCGGCGCTTGCCTGACAACCATGAGGACCCGGTTCAAACCCCAGCACCACGTACACAACTGAGTATTGGAGCAACTAAGGTCATGTGAAAAACTAAATGAAGTTGTTTCTCTCTTCCTCTGTCACTCTTCACGGTCCCTCTTTCTAAAAAAAAAAAAAATGTAGATTTATAAACAATAATCTCTCCCACAATTCCTATGTTCTATTATGTTGTGCCTTTTAAAAAAATCATTTCTTTTTTTTTTTGCAAACCACCATATAAGCAAAATTTTTAATAGCTACTTTTATTAGTTCTTATTATTACTATTATTTCTTGACATTCCTTACCTAATATATCTTAATACCTTGTGTTTTATTGTATTAGTATATTTGATTCCTTTTCAGAGTAATCATTAAACAAGTTGCCTTGTATTATGACCTTTAATATCAAGGGATATTAATGTAGTTCAGACTCCTTTTATTTAAATTTGCCACTTCCCTTTTGCCAATGTCTTTTTTTATTTTTTATTTTTTAAAGAGAGAGAGGGAGAGTGAGAGAGAGAAAGAGAGAATCAATTTTATTTAGTTTTTCATGTGGCTTCTGTTGCTTCAACACTTCATTGTGTACATGGTGCTGGGGTTTGAACCCACGTCAGGCAAGCACTGTAACCACTGAGCGACCGCTCCAGCCCCTTGCCAAATATCTCAATGTTGGGAGTCCTCTAGGGTTCATTCTTTGTTCTTTTTTCTTGATCTATATTCATTTTTTCAGATATATAATATCTTTAAACACTATATATATGCTGACAACTTCATTTTAAGTCTCTAGTCCAGATTTATCTCCTAAGTTCCAACATCATGTGTCCATCTTCTACTCAAATATCTCCATTTAATGTCTAAAGGATTGTGGCTCAGCAGTAATGGCGCTTGCCTGGCACATGTGAGAACATGGGTTTGTACCCCAGCACCACATACACAATAAAATATCAGAGCAACAAAAACCAGAAGAAAAACTAAATACAATTGACTCTCTCTCTCCTTATCTCTCTCTCTCTCCCTCCCTTCCTTCCTCTCTCTTTAAAAAAATAAAGGGGCTGGAGTGGTGGCTCGGAGGTTACAGTGCTTGCCCAGCATGTGCGAGTATGTGAGTTCAAACCCCAGCACCACATATGTACCACGTACACAACAAAGTGTCAGAGCAACAAAAGCCACATGTAAAACTGAATAAAATTGATTCTCTCTCTCACTCTCTATCTCTCTCATTGTCCCCCTCTCTTTAAAAAAAATACTTTAAAAAAAATAAAAATATAAAGGACATGGGACTAAAGCGGTGGCTCAGTGATAAGAGCACTTGCCTGACATGTGCGAGGACCCAGGTTCGAAATCCAGTACCACATACACAACTAAGCGTCAGAGAAACTAAAACCAGAAGAAAAATAAAGTTGATTGTCTTTCTCACTCTCTCTCTCTTTAAAAATAAATAAATAAAATCTAACGCACACCTTACATATGCTTAAAACTGAACTTCAGATCTTCTATACTTTGTCACCCAAATCTGTTGTATCCATAGCCTCTCCCATCACTGTTGATGGCTACTCCATCCTTCCATTGCTCAGATCATAAACTTTGAAATTATACTTGATTCATCTGTATCACATTCCATATCCAATCTGTCAGGATATCCTGCTGGATCTACCCATAAAACATACATAGGATCTTACCACCTCTGCATACCTCTGTGCTCTGAATCACTCTCAACAGGATTGCTATAATAGATCTCCTTACTTCTCCCTTTGCTTCTCACCTTACAATATTTTCATACTACAGCAACCTGTACTCAGAACACTCCCATCTGAGACTATACAGAGCAAAAGCCAAACTCCTTAAAAGGCCTATAAAACTTAATCTGGTCACCTTTACCCCCTAACTTCATCTCCTACTACTCAGTCCTTTCTAGCCACACTGGCCTTCTCACTGTTCCCTAAATATGCTTGGCAGCGAGGTATACTTCTACTTTTGTGTCCTTTTAAGCCGTTTATCTGCACAGAATCACAGCATGCTTTTTTCCTAAAAATATGGGAGACTAACTTCTTCACTTCCTTCAAATCTTTGTTTAAATGTTAATTTACTGATTTTTTTTTTTTGTACTAGGGAATGAACACAAGGGTACTTCACCACTGAGCCATATCCCCAGCCCTTTTTATTTCAAGACAGGGTATCACTAAATTACCCAGTCAGGCTTTGAACTTGCCATCCTCCTGGCTCAGCTTACCACGATGCTGTGATTACAGGCATGCTTCACTATACCTGGCTAACTTAATGATTCTTTCCTTTGACTTCACCAGCACTCCTGATCTCCCTTACCTTGCTTACCTTTTCTTGTAGCACTAAGTATCCCCTAAAGTACAATAAGATTTACTTACTTATTTTCACTCTCCTCTAACAAAATAAGGTCCATGAAGGTAAGGAAGGAACTTTGTTTTATGGCATTAAAAACATCTAGGACAGTACCTGGTACAAGGTTAATATTTGTTCAATGAATATTCTCAAATGAAGCAGCTATAAAAATGAAGACCATTTAATTTTTTTTAAGAGAGAGAGAAAGAGAAAGAATCAATTTTATTTATTTTTTCATCTGGCCTTTGTTTCTCTGACACGTAGTTATGTATATGATCCTGGGGTTTGAACCTGGGTCCTTGTGCATGCCAGACAAGTGCTCCAACTACTGAGCTCCATGTCTGTATTCTTAACATTAGATCTGAAATTATATCTGAGTCTAGCCATATTCATAATTCCTTCTGGCTCTGAGATTTACCTTACTGGTTTTCTTATAATTCTAATCATGCCTCCTCAGGTTTCTAAATGACCTGTTTTAAATTTCTCTTCTCCCACACTAAATTCACATGGTTAACTTTATAAATGTACTTTAATAAATGATCTTTCTGGTACAGAATAGAAGAGACATTTTTTCTTGTTATAACTTCTTCAGGCTGGGAATCTATGTGTGAGACTGAAGAATTAACCCCAAAGCAGGAACTTTATGAAGAACAATCATCTGAGATGGTAATAGAAAAACTTGCAAGTTTTGGCCTTGATTACTGCAGCCTGAGAGAAGAGTGGAAATGTGAGGGCCCTTTTGAGAGGCAACCAGGAAATCAGAAGGCATATTTCAAGGAAGAAACAATCCCTTACGAAGAAGCCCTTGTTGATGAAAAAGAACAAGAATATAACAAATCATGGGGAAATTTCCATCAGAACACACTGCTTCATGTGCAACAGATAATCCCCAAAGAGGAGAAAGTATATAAACATGAAACATGTAAGAAAAGCTTTAAAAAAAATTTAGTGGGTATTAAACCCAAGAGTGTCTATGCAGAGAAGAAACTTTTGAAATGTAGTGATTGTGAAAAAGTCTTTAGCCAGAGCTCATCCCTTACTCTTCATCAAAGAATTCATACTGGAGAGAAACCCTATAAATGTGTAGAATGTGGGAAAGCCTTCAGCCAGAGATCAAACCTTGTTCAACATCACAGGATTCATACTGGAGAAAAACCCTATGAATGTAAGGAATGTAGGAAAGCCTTCAGTCAGAATGCACATCTAGTTCAACATCTAAGAGTTCATACTGGAGAAAAACCTTATGAATGTAAGGTATGTAGGAAAGCCTTTAGCCAATTTGCCTATCTTGCTCAACATCAGAGAGTTCACACTGGAGAGAAACCCTATGAATGTATTGAATGTGGGAAAGCATTTAGCAACAGATCATCTATTGCTCAACACCAGAGAGTTCATACTGGAGAGAAACCTTATGAATGTAATGTTTGTGGGAAAGCATTTAGCCTTCGTGCATACCTTACTGTACATCAGAGAATACATACTGGAGAGAGACCTTATGAATGTAAGGAATGTGGGAAAGCCTTCAGCCAGAATTCACACCTTGCTCAACATCAGAGAATTCATACAGGAGAAAAACCTTATAAATGTCAGGAATGTAGGAAAGCATTCAGCCAGATTGCCTACCTTGCCCAACATCAAAGAGTTCATACTGGAGAGAAACCCTATGAATGTATTAAATGTGGAAAGGCCTTTAGCAATGACTCATCCCTTACTCAGCATCAGAGAGTTCATACTGGAGAGAAACCTTATGAATGTAATGTTTGTGGAAAGGCTTTTAGTTACTGTGGATCCCTGGCCCAGCATCAAAGAATTCATACTGGAGAGAGACCCTATGAATGTAAAGAATGTAAGAAAACCTTCAGGCAACATGCACATCTTGCTCATCATCAGAGAATTCACATTGGGGAGTCCCTTTCACCACCCAATCCAACTAATCACCAAGTCCTATAAATCCAATCTCCTAAATATTTTTGGAATTTATACTCTATCTTTAATATTGTCATCTTAAGTCTAAGATTCATCTGACCTAGATCAGTGTCAGCTTTCTAACAGGTCTTCTGGTATTCATTTTTGCTACCCTTAAATCCATTTCACAATGCACCTAAACTGATGCTTTAAAGTTTAAAAATTACATATCACTGTCTATAGTTAAAACTGTTTTTTGATAGCTGTTGTTCTTAAACCAATATCAACAGCCTTTGAAATTGTCAGTGAGGCTCTGCATTATCTGGTTCAGCCTTATTTTATTCCAGTCTCTTCTATACACTAGGCCTTCTCAGGACTAACAGCTTAGATTCTGTAAAATCACTACTAATGGCATTGTGTGACTTTGAACAACTTGTTTGACTTATATAAGCCTCAGGATGTTTTTTTCATTCTTTAAATAGGGATAATAAAAGATACTGTATTGTAGGAAAGTGAGTATTAAATGAAATTGTGTCCTTGTAAATTGATGCCAGTTAAATGAGGAATTTGCATGTCATGTAAAGGACTTCATATAGTATGTCAACTGTGGCACATAATCTAATATGTAATGAGTGCCTCTATGCACCAGGCACTTATACATACTCAATACATGTTATCTCACTTACTCCTGACACTTTAACAAGATTCATTAGTGGACAAGGTAGCGTGCATCCCTGGGAAACATTAGGTCAAAAATGGAAAACATGGGGCTTGAGCAGGGGCTCAGCCTGGCGTGCCACTTGTCTGGCATGCACAAGGACACAGGTTCAAACCCCAGCACCATGTACACAATGAAGTGTCGGAGCAACAAAGGTCATATGAAAACTAACGTTGATTTTCTCTTTCTCTCTTTCCCTCACTCTCTTTTAAAAAAATGGGAAAACAAAAATTTTGTAGCTTATGCTACAAACTTATGTGAGTCTTTGAACTCTTAAGTGAATAATCAATGTAAACACATGTAGTAGAACTACTATACTTATAACCAGTTTTAGAAAGTTTCTAAAGAGAATGGCTTAGGAAAAAACCAACACAAAACAAGATTCACTGGGAAGAATACAGAACTTAAATTTAGGTCAAGGAAATAGTAGAATGATCACAATTACTTCTTTTTAAAAACCCAATAAACAGGGGTTGGGGATTTAGCTCAGTGGCAGAGCACTTGCCTAGCATGCGCAAGGCCCTGAGTTCTGTCCTCAGCCCTAAAAAAACCCCAATAAACGGAAATCCATAGGTGCCATAAAAAAGCATCAAACCCAATTGATTATATGGGTGAATTCAGGTGATTTTCAAAACATATAAATTGTCCTATATGATAGAAAAAATGTAAAATTTGTGAGTTTTTTATCCAATGTGTTGTAAAATTGAAATAAAAAGGGAAAGGTACTCAAAGGAGGAAAACAATAGGCTGACATATATGCTTTCATTTAGTGACTGTTGAGTAGCTACTATTTGCTAGACACAGGCATGAGAAGATGACAGTGAACAATATGAAAATCATGTACTAAGTAGAGTTAAATTCCAGAGGATGAAATAGTTAAATTAAAACTTAAATATAAAACAGATTTTTAACCCCAGAAGGCTAAAAAATAATAAGAAAATAAATTGAGGAGCATTATATAGCTAGGCTAAAGACAATAAAGTTAGCAGTTTTTCCTAATTCACAAATTCATTGCAATTCTAACCAGAATTCCTCAATGGTCTACCATTGCCCTTTAATTTTGCAAGTTCTGAAATTCACTCATGAAGTATATTTTTTTTCCTTTTTGTACTGGGGATTGAATCCAGTGGTACTTAACCATTGAGCCACATCCCCAGCCCTTTTTATTATGAGACAGGTCTTACCAAAGTTGCTTAGGACCTCACTAAGTTACTGAGTCTGGCCTCAAACTTGAAATTCTTATGTCTCAACCTCTAGAGTGACTGGATTTACAGGTGTCTGCCACCATGTTCAACTGAAGTGCCATAGGTGCACTTAAGAACAGCAAGAAAGGGGCTGGAGCGTGGCTCAGTGGTTACAGCACTTGCCTGGCATGTGCGAGTACACGGGTTCAAACCCCAGCACCCACATACCCAACTAAGTGTCAGAGCAATGAAAAACCATGTGAAAAAACTCAATAAAAATTGATTCTCTCTGTCTCTCTCTCTCTCACTGTCCTTCTCTCTTTATAAAAAGGAAAAAAAGAACAGCAAGAAAATTATTGACTCTAATATATTTGTAAAACTTTGCATATGTTAATGACAGTTCACACCAGCAGAGAAAGGATGGATTTGGAAGTATCAGAAAAATTGACCCTATACTTCATTACTAGTAAGGGACATGCAAAATGAAACCACAATGAACTATTTTAAAAGACATTGGCAAAAGCATCAGTGTTAATTTATGGACAGATGTGGAGCTGTAGGAACACTCGCACAATGCTATTGGAACATTTTGTGTTTACCTTATTTTGGCATTATGTGGTAAAGATGAGAATTTAATTTTTGACCCAGCATTTCCTCTTTGTCTCTTCTTATGTTTTGGAGATATACATAAAGTCCCACTGATGCATTGCTTGTGAGAATGAAAAGTTGAAAGCAATCTAAATAATCATCATGCTGAATATAAGTTACAATGCAAATTAAAATGGATAACGATACTACTATCAACATGGATAGATCCCAAAAATAGTATTAATGAAACTTGAGAGTATTTTGTATGATAGAGTACCACTTATTTATATAAAACTTGAAAATATGTAAATCGATGTACTTATATTTTCTATGGCTAAATACTATTTAGGAAGAATGTAAATATGTAAATACATTCATGGAAGTGATCATCAAACCTATAACAGGTGATCTCTAAGGAGGGGAAAAAATGAGATTGGGGAAAGGATGCAATGGGAAATCTCTTTGAGTACTTTCCTTTCTTTCTTTTTCCTTTTCTGTTTCTTTTTTTGGCCCCAGGGAATAGGCCCTTAACCACTGAGCCACATACCCAGCCCCCCTTTTTTTTTAATAGGACTCAGACAGAAAATTTTATTCAGTTTTTCATTGGTCCGACACTTTGTTGCATATGTGGTGCTGGGATTTGAACCTGTGTCATGCCAGGCAAGCGCTGAAACCACTGAGCCACCACTCCAACCCATCACCAGCCCTTTTTGTTTTTTTTATTTTGAGACCGGGTCTTCCTAAGTTGCTTAGGGCCTAAGTTGCTGGTGTTGGCTTTGAACTTCTTGCGATCCTCCTGCCTCAGCCCTAAATCTCTGGGATTACAAACGTGCACCACCCCTGGCTCAGACACATTTTAATTTTTTTATTTTTATTTTTATGTTTTTAGAGAGTGAGAGAGAAAGAGAGAATCAATTTTACTTTTTGCATCTGGCCTTTTTTTCTCCGACACTTAGTTGTGTTTGTGGTGCTGGAGGTTAAACCCGGGTTCTTGCACATGCCAGGCAAGCACTTCAACCACTGAGCCGCTGCTCCAGTACCATATATTTCTTTAAAAATAAGCAAATAGTCAATTCTTATAATTTGATAAAACTGGTTGTGGGTCTATCGGTTGGTTCTTATTTTCTGTATCTTACTATTTATTTCATAATAAAAAATAAAGACTAAATGATATTTGCTTTTGTCAGCTATCTCATTACTATGCCTGTCATGCTGTGGTGCTCCCATGTTCACCATTTTCTTCAGAAATTCACATATTATCAACTCCCAGAGGCAACCACTGTTGACAATTTGAAGACTTCTTCCCTGTTTTTTTGGTTGTTTTTTTTTAATTTATTTTTTTGTTGTTGTTTTCGGTTTTGGGTTTGGTGTTTTTTTTTTTTTTTTCACCAGAAACTGAACCCAGGGTCACTTTGCCATTTTTATATTTTATTGTATTTATTATATTATATTTATACCTTGCCCTTTTTATATTTTATTTTGAGACAGGGTCTCACTAAGTTGTTTAGGGCCTCGATAAGTTGCTGAGGCTGGGTTTGAACTTGTGATTTTCCTGCCTCAGCCTCCTGAGTCACTAGGATTACAGATGTGTGCTACTGAGCCCAGCCTGTTTGTTTTGAGACTTTTTATAAAGACTAAGGGCTTTATAAGCCTATTTAGCATTCCTATCATCATTTTAATGTTTACAGGGCCCCATTAGGTAAGTAACATGATTTATTAATTTCCTTTTGTGCCACTTTTAATATCTAGGACTGTGATGAGCCAATTACCCATCCTTTCTGAACTCAGTTTTCCCAGATGTTAAAGGGAGATGAGTCTACTTTTGTCTTAGAACATAAAGGAATAATACATATTAAATTCCTAACAGTGCTTAATGGTAGTTACTATTAATATTTTATAAAATATTTTCAGTGTGGTAAAAGGAAACAGTGGAAGGGAAATGGTATGAGGCTATTGTAGTAGAAATGAGGTGGAGACCAAAATTCACTTCCAAGAGCTGGAGCTCAGTGGTAGTGCCCTTACCTTGCATGTATGAGGACCCAGGTTCGAACCCCAGAACCAAATATGCAACTAAGTGTTAGGAAAACAAAAACCAGATGTAAACGTAAATAGAATTGATTCTCTGTCTCTCTTACTTTTCTTTTTAAAGAGAGAGATAAAGAATCAATTTTATTTATTTTTTCTATCTGGCCTTTATTTCATTTAGTTGTGTATGTTGTGCTGGGGTTCAAACCTGGATCATTGGGCTGGAGTGGTGACTCAGCGGTTTCCGCGCTTGCCTGGCAAGCATGAGGACCTGGGTTCTAAACCCCAGCACCACGTACACAACTGAGTGTTGGAGCAACTAAGGCAATGTGAAAAACTAAATAAAGTTGTTTCTCTCTTTCTCTGTCTCTCTCACTGCCCCTCACTCTTTAAAAGAAAAAAAAAAAACCTGGATCATTGTGCATGGCAGGCAACCACTCCAACCAGTGAGCCACTGCTCCCATCCACTCTCTCACTCTTAAATTAAAAAATTAAAAAAAAATCACTTCCAATAAGTAGGTCCCATATAAGAAGAAAGATACATAGTAATTCTGGATTAAAAGATATATGCCTAAATTAACTTAGTCATTAAAGTTATAAACATCTAGATTTTTGTCAATCTAACATTTTTCACATTTTTATTTACAAGTGAAATGGGAAGAGAAGCAATGAAGAATCTCAAAGAATTTGTCTACCACTGCATTTGAGAAAGTCTAGAACTAATACGTGAAGGACTGAGATTATCAATAGGACAAGGGATTTCATATCTAGTCTGGTGATCTGATTATAAGGCTATATAAAAAGTTTTTTCCAATATTTTTATACATAATGATGGGATTCATTGTTGCATATCGGTACATGTACATAATATAATTTGGCCAATATCATTCCCCAGTATTTTCCCTTTCCCTCTCTTCCTCCTTCCCCCAGGTGCTTTTCTGTACTGATCTGCCTGGAGATTTCCCCCACCATTCTTTTCCTTTTTCCTCTCTAGCTTCCACAAATGAGAGAAAACATGTCACTCTACTTCTGGGTTTGGCTTATTTCATTTAGCATGATATTCTCTAGTTCTATCCATTTACTAGTAAATAATTTCATTCTTCTTTGTGGCTGAAAAAAACTCCTTTATGTATCGACACCATGTTTTCTTCATCTGCTCATCCACTGACAGACACCTAGGTTCCTTCCATAGGTTGGCTGTGGTCAATTCTGATGCTATAAACACGGGAATAAAGGGAGAAGACTGGGCTGAGTGGTGGCTCAGCAGTTGCAGTGCTTGCCTGGCATGTCCCCAGCACCACGTACACAATGAAGTGTTGGAAAAACAAAGGGCAGATAAAAAAATAAAATTCTTTCTCACTCTCTCCCTCTCTCCCTGAAAAAAAAAAATTACAGGTTGGGAATGTGGCTCAGTGGTAGAGCACTTGCTTAACATGTTCAAGGCCCTCAGGTCAATTCCCAGTAACACACAAAAATAAATAAATAAGATAGACTATAGTAAAAGATAACATTTTAAAAATAAATTATATATTTCTTATGATAACATTTCATCTAGTCATAGGGCCACAGTTAGCAAGGGGGAATGGGAAATATGTTACCCAAGATAAAAGGAGAATTTCATACACAAGTAAAATAGGATAACATTGTCAAAAAAATCTCTGATGGTCCTTAATTTGTGTTATGAACAAATAAGATTTCCCAATTATAGGACAAGATTCTTGGAGATCCATTCCATTAGTGTTTCTTATCTACATATATTTCTAAATAATTTCATAGTTAAGAGGCTCTTACAGCACAGTGGTGTGGAGGCCTGCCCAGCTACCCGAGAGGCTAAGGCAGGAGGATCATGAGTTGGACGCCAGCCTGGTCAATGCAGCAAGACCTCAGTCTCAAAAAGAAAAAGATGTGCCTTCAGCGCAGCTCCTCCTGTAACTCCAGGTATGATTTTCTTTTTCATGAGCATTCTCAGGGAAGGAGGTTGTCCTTACTGCTTGTGGGAAGTGTGCCTTGGTGCCACCACAAGTCTCGGAATGAGCGAATGCTGCCTCTGAAGTACAGTCCCACTCTATCCCACCCTCTGGGCTGTCGTTCCATATGTGACCCAAGAGACACTGCTGTACCTTGTCTTTTTTTTTTTTTTTTTTTGAGAGACAAAGAATCAACTTTATTTAGGTTTTCATTGCTCCCACAGTTCGTTGTGTACTTGGTGCTGAGATTCTAACCCGTGTCCTTGCGCGTGCCAGGCATGAACTGTAACAGCTGAACCACCGCACCAGTCCCTGTATCTTGTCTTTGTTTGTTCTTGGGGACCATTTCATTGCACTGAAGACAGGAGCCACTAGGATTTGAGGCCAGGACAGCCCCGGCCCATACTGAAGGGATGCTCTGGACTCAGAGACAAGGAGTTCTCCATTAACACCTTCACTTGGGGACCCAGGAATCTTCTCATTTGTGTGGGCCCCACCCTCCGCCTCATCCAGTATCAATGAAGACTCTGTGCCCATCCATTGTGGAATCAGATCCACAAAAGAGGTGTGCCCACCTTACGTGAAATTCTGTCACTACCCGGGGGAGGTAGCAACACAGATGTCTGGCGGAATGGGTCCCCAGGAGCAATGCTAGAAGCCTGCCCTAGGTACTGCGGCCCTACGCCTCCACCTGCATGGCTGCAAACTGGCTTCCTGCAATTAAAGTCAGCCCTGCCACTGCGCATGCGTATGCCTCAACCACCTCTTGCGTCACAGTGAACACCTCATTGCCTAGAGATGTGTCCCTGAGGAGTTAAGAGAGCAGGAACCTTCTTAGGCTTCTAGGCTGAAGAAGCCCAGTCTGGAGCCCTATGGCCGAAGCCTCCTGCCTTGAGGGTGAGACACCTCCTGCAGGTGTCTGCCTCGTAAAGGGGAGAACAGGGCTGCCTGTATTCCTAGGGACTGCTCTGATCCCTAAAGCTCTGCTCCCAGGAGTCATTTTTGTCTGGATTTGTTAAGGTTAATCAGGTGCTGCCTAGGACAGGTAGGAATAGGAAGCTTCCGCTCATCCTGAGGGGTGACTTCTCTTAAAAGAAGACAGCACCTCTGCCTGCAGACAAAAACCTCATGAAATACTCTTTTTGGAAGAGATGCACTGAGGGCAAGGAAGGTGCTCTTAGTAATAATGATAGAGAAAAGTAGAGTAACTTAAGGATATTTTTTTATGAATGAAAACTACAGCCTTTATGGCAGATTTACCAGTTTTGCAGTAATGTCTACACTATCAAAAGTGACATAGTGCCTAGCCTCCAGCCTTTAGTATCTCCTGTACTCCCTTCACATGGTGACAGTGGCCAGAGTCACCACATCTAGTTCTATAGTCTTGGACCTATACACATTAGGCCAAGGGAGCAAGTGAGAGCTGATGGTCCATGCAGGCTGGCTTAGCCCAAAGCCTTTACTTGCTTGGAACTGGGTCTGCTCAGAAGTTCCTTTCTCAAATCCCTCTGCCTGGAGAGGGCACTATCATAAGCCATAAATGCAGAAGTGATGATGGCCTTGGCAGAGTCCCATCTTTCCACAGACTATGATAAAGTCTAGTACTTCTCTCACACCCTTCTTTGTTGACTGGCCCACATTATCACTCAATACTCTAAACACTGTGCTTTTTCATGTAAAAACTAGTGTATAATTTACATAAACTAAATGCAGAAAGCAGAAATGTTCACTCTGATAAATCTTGACAATATGGAGATCCATTAACCACCACCCTAAGCAGGAAAGAATATTTTCATCACCCCCTCCCCAAATTCCCTTCCTTGGAAACAGTCCCTAGAATCAATTGCTTTCTCTCTCTCTCTCTTTTTTTTACTGGGGACTGAACCTAGAGGCATTTTCCCACTGAGCCACAACCCCTAGTCCTTTTTATAGAGTCAAGGTCTCACTAAGTTGGTTAGAACCTTGCTTAGTTGCTGAGGCTGGCCACAAATTTGCAATCCTCCTGCATCAGTCTCCTGAGTCACTGGGATTATCGGTATATGCTACCACCCTTGGCTGGAGTCAATTGCTTTGGTTTTTGGTTTTTTTTTTTTTTATTAAGGAGTTGAGTTATTGTACAATCATAAATGCATATAAAGTAACAATATGATAGGCATATGTTCTTTTTTTTTTTTTTTAAAGAGAGAGGGACAGTGAGAGAGACAGAGAAAGAAACAACTTCATTTAGTTTTTCACATGGCCTTCGTTGCTCCAACACTCAGTTGTGTACGTGGTGCTGGGGCTTGAACCCGGGTCCCCGTGCTTGCCAGGCAAGCGCCGAAACCGATGAGCCACCGCTCCAGCCCCCATATGTTCTTAAACCAGAATTACCCCCCCCATCGCCCATACCCCAGTCTCTTGATTCTTCTATATTTTGTCCCTACAAGCAATATAAATGCTTAGATTGTAAGTTTTCCAGAATTAAATGATTGCTTGAATATTATTTGGATTCTCAGGGTGGTAAAGAGTACATTACATTGTTGTCTCCTTAGATCCCTGTTCTCCTTCACTCTCCCCTCCCCCACCTGTTCCCTTCTTCCCCCTTCCCCCATCTACATATCTCTGGTTGCCCTAGGTTATGTGTTGGTACGACTTTGCTGGGTCTAATACATGTCTACCTTTCACCCAAGATTGGGTTTAGCTCCAGCCTCCACAAATGAGTGAAAACATTGAACCCCTTGACCCTCTGGGTTTGGCTAATTGTGCTTAGCATGATTTCTTCCATAGCCATTAATTTACCTTCAAAGGCCACAATATTGTTGTTCCTAATTGTTGAATAGAATTCCATTGTGTATATATATACCACAATTTTTGGATCCATTCATCCAGTGAGGGGGATCTGGGTTGGTTCCATAATTTAGCTTTTGTAAATTGAGCTGCTATGAACATAGATTTTGTTGTGTTGCTGTAATGTGCTGATTCTAACTCATCTGGGAAAAGAGGGATAGCTGGAATTATGATATATCCATCACTAATTTTTTGAGGATTCTCCACACTGCTTTACAGAGCAGCCTTACCAATCTAATTGCTTTGGTTTTTAATTCAATAGTTTTGCCTATTCTTGAGCATGTCATAAATGGAATCCTACATCATGTACTATTTTTTTAGACACTTTTCTTTTTCTCCTATCCTTTTTCCAACCAGACCTCGGTTCCCTGTGTACTCTACTCTTATTGGCGTTCTCAGCCCACTTATTGCTCCCTAATTCAGTGCCTTAGATATTTTGAAGTTTTAATAAATTTTTAGTAAAACTTAATACTAGCATGATCTTTACCTTTGTATAACACAGATGTTATAGTTTGGATCTGGAATGTTCCCTAAAAAGCCTATGTGTTAAGGCTTACTTTCCAGCCCATATTGCCAGTGGGAGGTGGTGGAACCTGGGCCTGTGGGTGGTCTTGGGGTCACCTTTAAAAAGGATTGTGGGACCCTGATCTCTTTCTTTTCCTTTTTCCCCAATTGGCCATGAAGTGAATAGTTTTGGCACACAAGAATGCCATAATCTGCTGCCTTACCACAGGCCCAAAGCAATGGGGCCAATTGATCATGGACTGAAAACTCCAAAACTGAGCCAAATTTTTTTTAAAAAATGGTTTATCTCAGATGTTTATTACAGTAAAAGAAAACTGACTAACACAGCAGACATTTGTCTCTGATTCCGTTTTGGATTACTTTCTAGCTGAATGATTACAGTTCACCTCACTCTGTGCAGTTTCTGTGATGATAACAATATCCTCACAGTGTTTGTGGCAGTCTTTAATGTTGGCTGTCCAATATTTCCATCTGTCCCCTTTCCTAGATTGAATTTTGGCTATCAGGTGGATGGGTGGCCATGTGACCACCTAATGAGTAATGAAAGGAAATGATATGCAGATTCTGAGGCAGTGTATGTAATTTCTAGCAAAAGGCCCTCCAAAGTTCTCCTTCCCTCTACCTTTGTGACTAACAATTTACCAGTTGTGGCTGCTTCATCCAACTATCCTAGAATGAGAGCAGTCTTTGATTTTTTTTTTTTTTTAAAGAAAGAGGTGTTTGGGGATTTAGCTCAGTGGCAGAGCGATTGCCTAGCATGCGCAAGGCCCCAAGTTCGGTCCTCAGCCCTGGAAAAAGAAGAGAGAGAGAGAGAGAGAGAGAGAAAGTGGACAGAATCAATTTTATTTAGTTTTTTGTAGCTTTCGCTGCTCTGAGACTTCATCGTATACATGGTGCTGGGTGGGGTTTGAACTCGTGTACTTGTGCATGTCAGGCAAGCATGGTAACCACTGAGCTACCACTCCAGCCCTGAGAGCAGCCTTTGAAATGAGCAAACCTGTAAGTAATAGGTCAGGCATTAATTAATGGTCACTTTTGTTAATTACTATCCTTCAAAGCATTGTTACATAAACTATATTAATTCAAATGACACAAGACTCTTAAACTCTGATAAATTTAAGACTAGAACAGCCATAGGCTTTTCTTTTTCTCTCTTTTTACATTGATTGATTGATTGATTAATGTGGGAGGATTGAACCCAAGGACACTTATCACTGAGTTACACCTCAGTCCCTTTTTTTTATTTTGACAGGATCTTGCTAAGTTGCTGAGGCTAGCCTTGAACTTATGATCCTCCTGCCTCAATCTTGAGTGCTAGAGTTACAAGCATGCCCCACTGAGTCCAGCTAGGCCTTTAATTTCTCTATCATATAGAAGAGGAAACTGCTAATAATTCCTTCTACTTTGATAAGACAATTTCAAGTTTAGGAACTTGTTTAAGGAATTCAGAAGTGTAAATCATTACCATAGCATTGAAGTTATCTATTGATGCATAACAAATTATCCCAAACTCATAAGCTTTAAACAACAAACATAAATTTAGTGTCTCAAATACATTCTGAGGGTCAAGAATAAAGTTGCTACTATATCTGGGTGGATTTTTTATTTTCATTTTTGTGGTGTTCGGAATTGAACCAGTACTTTGCATATGCAAACATGCCACCTCTGAGCTTCTGGGATGGCAGCTGACTGGTTTTGACTCTCAGGCAGTTGCAGTCAAACTATTGGGCAGGCCTGTAGTCATCTCAAAGTTTGGGAATGAAAATCTGCTGCCAAAATGATACACTTGGTTATTGAAGGCCTCTGTTCCTCCCAGCTGTTGGATGGAGGTCCAGTTCCTTGCTACATTGGCCTCTCCACAGGTTTTCTGTGTCCTCATTACATGACAACTGCTATGGATTGAATATGTGGTATTTCCCAAAAAAGCTTGTGTGAGACAATAATGCAAGAACACTGAGAGGTGAAATGACCGAATTAAGTGAGCTGACATGGAAAAACTGGGTAACTGTAGGCAGGAGGAATGTGGATGGAGAATGTGAGTCCCTGGTGAGCAGTACTCTCTCTGCTTACTGGTTGCCATGTTCTGAGCTGCATTCCTCTGCTACACCCTTCTGATGTTCTGCCTTACTTTGGGCCCAGAGCTATGGAGCAGGTCCACCACAGACTGAGACCTCTGAAACTATGAGTCACACAGTCCCCCCCCAAATAAACTTCCTCCTCTAAGTTATTCTTTACTTATTTTGTACCAAGGATTGAACCCCATAGTGTTTTACCACTGGGCCACATCCCCAGACTTTTTTTTTTTTTTTAATTTTGAGACAGGGTCTTGCTAACTTAACAAGTCTGGCTTTGAACTTAGAATCCTACTGCCTCAGGCTCCTGAGTTGCTGAGATGACAGGTTGGTGCCACTCCCTCACCCCCTCCCCAGGTGTTCTAGTCCGGTCTTTTGGTTACAGCTACACTAAACTGACTAAAACAGTGACTAACTTATGACAGAGTAAGTTATTTGGGTATTTATGTGGGAACAACTTCAAGACAAGTCCAGATGTCTTTCATAACCTAACCTAAACCATGAGGTGCCAACGCTTCTGTGTTGTATTAGTCTCACAGACCAACCCAAGCAAGATGTGGTAAGGGTGTACATTGTGTGCATGAGGAGGAAGGAATCATTGGGAACCATTTTGGAGGTTATACCTCATTGCTATGATGACCCGTTGAAATTAGGATTTTTAAAAATCTATTTTTATAGGACAAAACAACCATTTCTACAGATGTTCCAGTGCGTGTGATGTGCAGAGCACTGCTTTACCATGGTATTCCAGGAAGAACTCTGGGGAATGCTGTCCATACCCAGCCTCTTCCCCTAGGCACATTTTTTTTTTCAATAACCAGCTAATTTTAAAATTTTTATTATCTTTCTTTCTTTTTTCTTTTTTGGTAATGGGGATTGAACCCAGAGGCACTTTACCACTGAGTCAAATCCCCAGCCCTTTATATTTTTAATATATTTTTATATTTTCAATTTTAATGAGACAGGGTGTCATTAAATTACTCAGGGCCTCATTTAAATTGCTGAGGCTGACTCTGAATTTGCAATCCTCCTGCCTCAACCTCCCAAACCGCCAGGACTGCAGGCACCAAGCCTAGCAACCGGCCAAGAACTTGGAGCCCGCCCCCTCCTGCGGCCCCGCCCACTCTGCGAAGCCCCGCCCCTTCCTCAGGCCACCTCGGGCAACTAAGAGCGAGTCACTCCGTGGTTCTCCAAGTCACGCTGCTGGCCCCGGAAAGAGTTTTATCTTGCTGTAAGGGAGCTCCTCATAAGAGACGGTAGCACCCGCTGTACGTAAGAAACCATGAAAATATGTGTGGCCATCTTCAATGTCCCGGCTGTTGGGGACAAAGAACACTCAGCTTCGAGGTCCGGGCCCCACCAGTTGGTCACAGGAGGCTTTGGCATCTAACATGCGAAAAGCATCGGCGACATCAGTGTTTAAAGACTCAGGGGCACACGGTTCTTCCCGCCCAAAGAGCCCATCACCTGGTCTAGCAAAGAATTTGGTCCTTCGTTGTACGGCGGGGTTTAAAAAATGGCCGCCCCCGGAGAGCGTTCGTGGCGCCGGCGCGGCCATCGTGCCTTCGTTAATTCTCTGAAACCCCAGAATCCTGTTCTCTGAAATTCCCGAGTGGCAGCCGCCGGCCTCAAAATCGCGACTGAGCCTGCGCGTGGGTCACTTGGGATGGGAAGCCCTTACACCAGGTGAGGCGGTGTGCTAGGGAGACCGCTGCGGATTAAAGGCTCCGATCCAGGACGAAGGTGAACGGTCACTGTGGGAAAGTCAAACCTTAGGGCTTTTCTCGCAGGTGACTGGGACTACGGTGGCCCGACCGGGTCGGTTATGGATACCCGTAAGGGTCAATATCGAGGGGAATGCGGGGATCCGTAGTGAGGGGCGGAGGATTGTAAGAGTCAGTGGCTTCTGTGAAGAAGATGGACCGCAAATGTGGGAATTAATAAACGCAGGCTCTCTGAAATGTCTTGATTGGCAGGGTGCGTGGTGGTCAGTTGTAGCGGTCTTCATGGTCTGGGGCCAAGTCGGGTTCTTTGAAGTCACTGATTTGAGCCTTCAGTGACTCAGACTTTACATCGTCAGTGGGGGATTTGAGGGTATTGATGACTGAACTTCTGTAGATCAGGGAATGAGGAAGAGAGGGCTCAGTGATTGGGATCGTCGGTTGTTGAAAGGGGTGGGACTTTGGGGTTAGCAATTGATGTCTGGCAGTTGGAATAGCGAGGTCAGTGTGGGCTCACGATTGGGATCTGGGTAATTTGTTGTTTGGCAATCAGATTCTATTAGGGAACTTTGTAGTCTCTGACCACAGATTTGGACATGTGGGAATATCAGTGACTAAAAGAACCGCGGGGGATCAGAGATTGTGGACCCATGAGTGGAAACATCATGTTATGTCAATGATTAAAAGGCTTATGGGGGTTGATGTTGAAGATGCTTGTGAAATAAAGAAGAAAGGGACAGGAGAATCAAGACTTTGAGGCTGCCACCCTTTATAATGGGAAATCATTTCACCCATGTGACACTCACCAGCTGAGCAGTTGGTTCTATCAGGTCCCTCTTGGCCAAGCCCAACTTTGAAACTCTTTTGAAATTCTCCCTCTTTAAAAATAGTTACCACAGTAATTGAAATGTTTTAAATCAAGTGCTAAACTTACCTAAATGTTATTAAAAATATGGCTTCTTTTGCTCTTTTTAGGAATTTGATGCATATTTCTTCTAATATTTCCTTTAGTGTTCTTTCTGGCAAAAATAATCACATGTCCATCTGTGACAGCATCCCAAGAGAATGAGCCTGGTTTGTTACTCAGAGGCAACCAGGATGGATGTGACCTTCCTTGCCTGTGGTTAGAAAACAAAGAGTTTACTGAGTAAGTATCTAAATTGATAATGTAAAGTTTGACTGCAAGAGCACACTGAGATTGGATATGATTTTGTCTAGACTCAACTTAAAAATAAATTATCACAGGAAAAGAAACTAGATCTGGAATTTACTGTGTTCTAAGAGTCATTTTGCCTTTGTCCTGTATTTTTTAGGGATGACATGTTTGACCTCCATGAATCCATTCCTTATGAATACCAATAGAGCAATTCAATACAGATAAAACCACAAAAACAAAACTTAAAACTATTAGAAACTGTCGTTTACTAAATTAAAATTAGTCCCTAAGATGGCTGAGACAAGGTTACAAATAAAATGGAAATAGAAATTTTAATCATTAGCCTAATGATAACATGCATTATTAAAGTAATATTTTGATTATAAAATTTTTATATTCAGTCCTTATGTAATTTTTAGACAAAGCACAAAGGACAACACTTATAATATGCTAAGAAACAAAGGAATGGGGCTGCAGCAGTGGGTCAGTGGTTACGACACTTGCCTGGCATATGCAAGGACCTGGGTTCGAATCTCAGCACCACACCACATACATAACTGTTGGCAAAGCAAAGACCAGATGAAACAATAAATAAAATTGATTGTCTCTTTCTCTCTCACACTCTCTCCCTCTCTCTGTCTTTTTTTTTTTTTTTTTTAAGGGGGGTTCTGGAGTAGTGGCTCGGAGGTTATTGCGCCTGCCTGGCATGCACAAGGACCCAGGTTTGAACTCCAGCACCATGTACATAGCGAAGTGTCAGAGCAACAAAAGCCACATGAAAATGAAAAGCTAAATAAAATTTATTCTCTCTCTCTCTCCCACTGTCCCTTTCTCTTTAAAAAAAAAAAAGAAAAAGAAAGGCAGCCAAACTTAATGCATAAAAGAAAAAGCCACATAGGTCAAGTTTTTTTGGGTTTTTTTGTTTGTTTGTTTTTGAGAGAGAAAGAGAAATACAGAGTCAGTTTTTTGGTGTTTTATTTTTTCAATCTGTTTGTTTTTCTCACACTCAGTTACGTATGTGCTGGGGTTCAAACCCATGTCCTCCCACATGCTAGGCAAGTGCTATGCTGACCCATTTCTCCATCCCTTCAAATCTAAGGTCAGAGGCATAAGGCAGAGTAAGGAGTTCAGGTTTATTTCTTTATTCTCCAAGTAAATTTCCTTTATTACTGACACTGTGTTCAGTGTTAGATTTGGGAGCAAATACTTTTTCTTTTAAAAAAATTGTTAGCACAAACCTTTTATTAAGATTTAAGATATATGCAAAAATAAACATAAATATACAGTTCAATGAATTGTCACAAAGGGAGCACCTGTGGATAATACACTCAGATCAGAAAACAATGGTGTAGCACCTTGAAAGTTCCCATAATGCTCCCTCCTGTTCATCCTACCAGTGGGAGCCTGTCTCCCAATTTCTAATGTCACAAGCTAATTTTCCCTGCTTTTGAATTCTAATTTAATTGAACACTGATTGGGGAAGAGTAGAGGCAAGATGTAGCTCTGTTTATAGAAACATTTTAAATTTCAACCCAGAATATTTCATTTCTAAAGTAAAAAATTTTCCAGATCATTGAGTATTCTTTTTTAAAAATTGAGATATTAAAAATTGAGATATAACTAACACATAGTCAGGTGTCCTTATCTTAATGGTACCAGTCAATGAATATTTAGATTACAGAGTCATGTAGCCACAACCTAGATCAAGATATATGTTATGTCTAGCAACTTGACATCTTCTTTACTGCTCATTGCCCACTGCCAACCCAGAGGTATGCTGGGAGTCTAATAAAATGGATTAATTTGCCTGTTTTTAAAGATTTTTTGTGGGGGGTTCTGGGGATTGAACCAAGGGGCCCTTAATCACTGAGCCATCTCCCTAGTCCTTTTTATTTTGTTTTTTTGAGACAAGGTCTCACTAAGTTGCTTAGGGCCTTGTGAAGTTGTTGAGGTTGGCTTTGAACTTGAAATTCTCCTGCCTCAGCCTCCTACACTGCTGGGATTACAGGCATGCGCCACCACACCCAGCTTTTTAAAGTTATTTTTTATTTTTAATTAAATAATTAATTTTTTAGTACTGAGGATTACACCCAGGGATGCTTTACCACTAAGGTAAATCCCCAACCCCGTAACCACTGAGCCACTGCTCTAGCCGCCTAAGATATTTTTTTAAATGACACATAATAATTGAACATATGTATGGGGTACAGTGTGAAGTTTCAACACATGTATACACTGCATAATGACCAAATTAGAAAGCATACATTGCTTCATATATTTATCATTTTTGTAGTGAAAGTTTTCAAAACCTCCCTTGCAAGTTCGAAGTCATCCTGAGCAATTTAGTGATGCCCTAAGCAACTTAACGAGACCCTGTCTGTAAATAAAAGATTAACAAGGGCAGGAGATGTGACTTAGTGCTTAAGTGCCCTTGGGTTCAATCCCTGGTACAAAAAAAAAAAAATTAAAAACTATTTTGCCTATTTTTAAATTTGAATTGAATCATATACTCGGAGGTTATGGCGCCGCCTGGCATGCACAAGGACCCAGGTTTGAACTCCAGCACCATGTACACAGCAAAGTGTCAGAGCAACAAAAGCCACATGAAAATGAAAAGCTAAATAAAATTTATTTATTTGGATTTATTTATTAATTTGGATTTGATGTGATTCAGATTGAATCATATAAATAATCTGAAGCCAAACACAAGGACAAAACTCTAACCTGAGGACCTGGCTCGGCCATATAAGATTGCCTGTTTTATATTATTATCTCTGCAAACCAAAAACATGCAGAATGAAATGGACCCTGAGGGATTGGGGTACAGTTGGGGTCCAACGTCCTGTTACATTAATAAATTAACAAGCTAGGGAAGCCTTTTCTTAGTAGATAGTCTGGGATTTCAGAGTCCCTGGTCAAAATCTCTTATACCTTAGGGACTAACCATTGTCTGCAAAGATGAGTGAATGATGGGACATGGAGAACAGATTCTAAAGGAGCCTATGGCCTGGGGTCTAAGGCATAATGGTTCCACAAATGCTGCATGTTTTGGGAGGGTCTTTTGCAGGGATCCTGGAAAACAACAGATTCACTTTGAGGCAGAGGAGAAGCTTCTGTCCCTCACATCCAACCTGACTTATCTGGGAAAAAATGAACCTCTTCCTTCAACTCACAGGGCTTCTACCTTGCTCACTTTTCTGCAAACAAGAAGTTTTTATTTTGTTTTGCTTCCATTTAAAATAATGTCAGCTGGGTATGGTGGCACATGCCTGTAATCCTAGCGACTTGGGAGGCTGAGCCTGGAGGATCTTAAGTTCAAGGGCAGCCTCAACAACTTAGCAAGACCCTCAGCAACTTTGTAAGACTCTGTCTCAAAATAAAAAATAAAAAGGGCTAAGGATATAGCTCAGTGGCAAAGTACCACTGAGTTAGTTCCCCAGTACCAAAAAATAAAATAAATGTCAGACTTAGAAAAGTTACAAAATAGGACAAAAATTCCTGTTACACCCTTTATTCGGATTCTGTTAATATTTTGCTGTGTGCAAATAATTTCTCTCTATATATATATATATGCATATATTTTTATGAACCGGGTCATAATAAGTCATAGACATGATGATCCTTTACACTTATATATATCTCTTAAGTACAAGGACATTTTTTACATGATTACAATATAATTAATGATAAGATAAATGTCAAAAGTAAAATATTATCTAATCACAGACCCTATTTAGATTTCTCCACTTGTCCCAGTAATGTCTTTTATGGCAACTGTTCTCTATGGTCCAAGATTTTAAACCAGCATTATATGTGTCATATTTCTTTAGACTCCTTGGTTTGGTGTGGTTTGCTTTTGGTTTTTGTGTTTGTTTTCCAGGGTTGGGGCTGAACCAAGGGTCTCAAGTGTGCTAGGCAAGCACTCCACCACTGTTCTACACTTACAGCACGTAGACTAATTTGTACCATTTTCTCAGTCATATTTTACTATTTTTGACCATAACGTTAATGAGTACAGGCCAGTTTGTTGTTTTTGTTTTTTTTTTTTTTTAAGAGAGAAGGAGGGCTGGAGCCATGGCTCAGCGGTTTCGGCACTTGCCTGGCAAGCACAAGGACCCGGGTTCAAACCCCAGCACCACGTACACAACTAAGTGTTGGAGCAACGAAGGCCATGTGAAAAACTAAATAAAGTTGTTTCTCTCTTTCTCTGTCTCTCTCA
>PVKS010025283.1:0-10075 GCA_004027875.1 Aplodontia rufa
GGAGGAGGAGGAGGAGGAGGAAGAAGACGACGACGACGACGACGACTCCTGGCTGGAAGCTGCAATGCACCAGGGATTGCAGATTGCACTGCCTTTGGGACTTGGGCTTACCAGAGTCATCTCTCCCTGTCCCTTACTAACCATGAAATCCCAAAGTAATGTTTCAGTAGAAATAACCTCATAGTTCCTTCTAAGTGTTCTTAATGTTAGAGTGAGTGTTATAAAAACTAAAAAGTCTTTTCTGAAATTTGTATGAACTCAAAAGACAAAGAACACACTTTATTGGCATTAATATAGATTTTCCTGGCATATGATGAAAAGCAAACAAGTTAAATTCAACCCCCAAAATGACAGACTTAAAGGCATTTGCATAAAATTGGAGTTTAAGAAAAAAAGTTTCAGAACCAGCTTCTGTAAGATTTTAGAGAGGGCAAGAGCTAGACAATCACAGACTTCCCTCCTGGCCAGCAGTACAGACTTACCCCTACAAATGTAAAATTTCTGAGTTTAATAAATTACAATTTAAATTTGAAATATGCTAAGTAAGGAAAAATATTTGTAAATAGCCATTTTGCCACAGTTTTGGGAGAACATAAGTTTAATTTCGGAGGTTTTTATACCTAAATAATAGCTTCTAGCTACAGTTTTGTTTGTTTGTTTGTTTTGTTTTAATCACAAAGTGGCCTCTTTATATCTTACAAAAACTCATGGAATTTTGCTGGGGAAAAGAATTAGCTAAATCCAAATACCTTTTACTTTGACCTCGTGATCAATATTCTGCTCTTTATCAATCTGAGCAGTCCATCTCTTGGGTAGATAATTGCTCATTTAAAAGGGAAATGGAATGTTTTTATTTTCTCAAAGGAAACATGCTGGCAGGTTTCTTTTTGAGTAATGGAGACTAGTGCATGGGTTTTGATAAATTCTAGCCTTTTAATCCTAAATCCAACCAAAGGTCAGTGATTGAGTGGAACGTAAGAATTTAAAAAGACTTTCCAGCCCCATTTCCTAATTATATCCAAATGCATTTAAAGTCAGTGACATGGTATCAGTCCAAATTAGGAGAGGATTGTATTATACAAATTCTGTTCCAAGACTCAAGGCAATTTGCAGGTGTATGAACCAGATAAATCATTTTGGTGAAGGAACAAATATTATTTTGTATTTTCAACGTAAGTACGTTGCATCCAAGTCTTGTGCTGGACTTAAGCGACAGACAGGTAATCGCATCCACAGGTATGGTGGAATTAAACAGTGCTTGAATGAATCCCGGGGTAGAGCTGCTTGTGCGGCCCTTGCAGGGGGCCTGTGAGCCTCTAGGCTGCCAGCTTCGTTCTGCAGACCACATGGGCTTCAGATGGTCTCGCACTCGGTGGTGGCAGTGGAGCAGGCCCCGCAGTCGCAGCGCACAGCCACAGGGTAGGTGTAGAAGGGGTCGACTCCAGGGGCACAGTTAGGCAGCTTGACGGTCACTTGTTTGGTCTCATTGTAGGTACAGACTCGATGATGAGCTTCAATGTAGGGGGGTTCCAGAATGGGTTTCTGTCCCCACAGGGAGAAAACAGGGAACCCATTAGAACATTCCATCCTGTTCCATTTTCTTGATACTGTTTATCACTACCAGGAATTAACCTGGCTTTCATTTGTTAACTTATTTCATTTGTTAACTGCCTCCTCCAGTAGAAAGCAAACTCCTGAAAGCAGGAAGATGATTTTGTTCACTGACATATCCTGAGCCCCCAGTAGAGTCCACAGCACACAGGAAGTGCTGGATAAATATTTAGCAAATGAATAATCTTGACCACTGCAAACACCTTCTAACTAGTCTCTCTTTTTCCACTGTTGCCCCTACAGTCTGTTTGCAACACAGCACCCCAGGGATCCATTTTTTTTTTTTTTTAAGAAAGAGGGACAGTGAGAAAGAGAATCAATTTTATTTAGTTTTTCATGTGGCTTTTGTTGCTCTGACACTTGTTGTGTTCGTGGTGCTGGGGTTCGAACTCACATCCTCAAGCATACCAGGTAAGCACCCTAATTGCTGAGTCATTGTTCCACCCCCATTCCCCCCACACCCCATCTGTGATCCTTTTAACATGTAAGTTAGATGTGTCCTCATTTCCCAACTTACTCAGTAAAAGCCAAAGAACTTACGGTCTCCACTCAGCGCCTCCATCAATCTTCTCTGCACCTTCCCTTCCTAATGTGACTACAATGGTCCCCGCCTTGCTGACTTCCTCACTATGCTCCAGCCACAGTAGGCTCAATAGTCCCCCAACCCAACCAGGAAAAGTGCCACTGAAGGTCTTCACACTTACTATTCCCTCTGTCTGGATTTTTCCACATGGGATTTAATCTTAGATTTTTGTTCAAATGCCACCCTCTCCACTGAAGCCACTCCTGACCATGCTATTTAAAGTTGCAACCTCCCACCTCCACACCCTGGAGCTTCCTCTCCCCTTTCCGGCTTTATTCTTGTCCATACCATGTGATATCTTGCGTATTTTATTCCTTTGTGTGACATTTCCCCTGCTCTAGAGAGTAAGCTCTCTTGGGATGGGGACGTGCTGCTATACGGAGTCAGGTACCCAGGAGGTTCTCAATAACTATCTGCTGTTGAGTCCAGAAAGAAGAATGTTACTACAATGGCTAAAGATACTTCTTCAAACAGAAGAGAATCATTAAAGAAGGAGTTGAAGAATATCAGCAGGGAGGAAAGAAGAATTGATGTGTGGAAGGCAAATACAATAGATTTTTTTTTTCTACCAAGTTTTCTAAACTAAAGCAAAATTGTCTGGTTTCTTTTTTATCTATTTTTATTAGTGCATTATAGTTATGCACAATGATGGGATTTGTTGTCACATATTCCTAGATGCACAGAATACAGCCACACAATTTGGTCAATATCCCCCCCTACTGAACCCCTCTACCTCCCTCCTCCCATCCCCCGATCCCTTTCTTCTGGGTCCTATATTTTTCTTTTCTTTCTTTAATTATGTTATAATTTGAAATAGTTTAGATTAATATATTATAACCATAAAAATGTTTTATGGTTTATCACATACTTCTGTGATAACATGCAATATTTTAATACATACATATATTGCATAAGGTTCAAATCAGGGTATACATATCTAGTCAAACATATCATTTCTTTTGACGAAAATTTCAGAATACTTTTTTCTAGATTTTTGACATATGAAGTATATTGTCATTATGTATAACCTAGTATGCAATAGCACAACAGTACTTCTTACCCCATATAACTATAACTTGGTACCCATTAATAAACCTGTTACCATATAATACTCAAAAAAGGAAAGAAGAAGAAAGAAGAATGTCTGAAAGCTCTATGGGCCATTCTGACAAGCAAAGGACTCACTTCCTTCCTTTGCCTTTTATTAACCTTGAATTCAAAGATAATTTTGATAAATAGAGCAACATAGACCAGAGAAAACTCAGCACAAAGTAGTAGCTAAAAATCTCCAGCCTTTACCTCGTGTGCAAGTATGGATATGTAACAATGAACACCACCATTATGTATAATTATAATACACCAATAAAAATGTGGAAAAAAATCTCTAGCCCTCAGCTCCTTGAGAGGCTGAGGCAGGAGGATCATAAGTTCAAGGCCAACCCAAGCAATTTAGCATGACCTGTCCCAAAATAAAACAGTGGTAGAGCACATGTCTAGCATGCACAGAGACATGGATTCAATCTGCAGGACCACAGTGAGGAGAAAAGTCAAAGTATAGCTGAAAAAAAAAGTCAGCAAAAAAAAAAAAAAATCTCAAGTCATGCAGTCAGACTTGTCATGCTTCAGTGCAAGCTCCACCACTTGCTGGAGGCCTTGAAAAATCAACTAAGCTCCTTGAAGTCCCAGCTTTCCCATTTGTGGAACAAGACATGGACCTCATGGCTCTGTTGCGGAGAAAAGGTAACCTGATGTGGGCAATGCACAATGCCTAGCACAGGTAAGTATTCAATAAATGCACTCTGTTGGTATTACTAATTATGAGGAAGTAATAACAAAAATAATAAGATTTTTCAAAGGACAGTGCCTTCACTTGTTCTAGGCAAAACAAAGTAAGAAGATGGATGGATGGATGGATGGATGGACAGATGGATGAAGAGATGATAGAGACAGATGATAGATTAGATTTAGATAGATGATAGATGATAGATGATAATAGAAGAAAGAGAAAGAAAGAAAGAAAGAAAGAAAGAAAGAAAGAAAGAAAGAAAGAAAGAAAGAAAAATCCAAGAGGAACTCCGTCCATGATGATGAAAATTGAAATCTTATGTTCAGCAAGGACCATGTAGAAGAGTTGAATTTGTTTTGGGCCATTTTCTCTTACCTTTCTCCATTTATTCTGTGTCCTCTTACCCTCAGTATTCTGAGAAGGTAGGTAGACCAGACACTCAGCTACATTTGTATTATGAATGATTAATTCTTTAGTATAAATCTGTCCCAAACAATATTTGGGACAAACTTATGTTAAAAAAATTATTTTTTTGTTCTATCTGAAATTCAAATTTATCTGGGTTTCCTGATTTTTTTTTTAATTTGGTTTCACTCTGGTTTTCTTTACTATTTTTTTTCTTTATTTTTCTGTGGGGGTGGGGTAGTGGAGAGTGTTGGATATTTTGGTTTGGTTGATTTGTTTTTTGGTTTTCAGTTTTGTTTTGCTTTCTTTTTGCTAAATCTGGCAACTCTAAACCCAGGTCACGAGAAATCACTATTGACAGCAATAACTCCACTTCAAAAGGAAATTCAGCCACTTGGTCATCATGAACATTCATATTTTCAGACATGCTCTCCAGTTTAGCTACAGAAAAAAAGAAGAAAAAAACCAGCAGTGTTTTTATCTCAGAAGCCTTTTTGGTTGCTGGGAAAATGAATGTCATGCTTGTATTTATTTATGCAGGTAACTTCCATTTTCCGAACACAGTTAAGGCATAAATAAAAGTTGGTTAAAAGACTTTTTATTTATCTTGGGGCTTCCATTTCTCCAATTAGAGCACAGTCCCTGACCTCCTGAAGGTGATAATGACCCAACTAAAGACATTTACCAGCTTGTGAAAGAAGAAAGGACGGGCTGAACGCAGAGAAGCAGGAGCTTGAGAATGTAGCACACCAAGAGCCGCCGATAGCCCAGGCACGAGCAGTGAATGAGAGTGGCACTACCAGGCCAAGACCTGAGTACCAGAAGATGCCCAGTTCTCCGAGATCATTCGATGGCAACCCTTACTTAACAAAACTGAATTTGTACTTGGCTATTAGGTCTTCAGCTCCTGAATGATGCAAAACTGAAGCCAATTTGGTGGGGTCGTTTGATTTAATTTGGAAATTTCTGCACCATAACTCAATCCCATTTAAAGGACCATAATTTTATTTGAGCGACAGCAGGTTGCTCTCCGAGTCCCTGAAGAGAAGCCTGTTTTTCCTAATGGAAGAGTCCTCTGGCCAAGCTCACATGCTTCAAAGTTGGCTTCCGTTAGACCACAGGACAGCCTCTGAGCAGAGGTCAATCCCTTCCGAACCAACAGATAGCGACTGAATGCCTTGCCCGTGCATGACACCTGTACAAAAGCTGCAAAAGTTGCAAGCGTGGACTTCGGCCCTCAAAACCACTTGAAATCATTGGGTGGGGGGGAAGCGAAGCAAAAGGTAGTCAAGGAATTACCAAGGCTTGGAGAGGATTTGGCACTTAGAGTCCAGCACTGAGGAATTAATATGATAATATGAAAGCTGGAAATGAGAAGGGATATGAGAAAAGGACCAAAATGAAATTTCAGGAGGGCTATCTAATAAAGCGCTTAAAAGCCAGCCTGACAAGGCCAAAGCTAGGACCACGTGTGGTCCCTGGCAGAGCAGGCCGATGCCATGTGGCTGAGGACCGGGAGAGCGGGTGGTTGAATTTAGAGTAGTGGGCAGCCATTAAAGTTTTGGAGCTGGGGTTGACAAGTTCAGAGCTGGTACTCCATCCATTCCCCATTTGGGCCTTGGTGAGAAGAGTCGGCTAATTGCTGTGTGGTGTGACTTTGATGGGTCACACCCTCCTCTTCAGCCCTTAACCAAATCCTCATCTCAGCCCAATAGGATGCCAATTTTGAGATTTTTATCCCCATTTTAATTGAAAAGCCAGGTATAAGTGAACATAAAGGGGACTAATAGATCTGTCCATGAAAATCCCTGACTCAAACAGGGCTATGGATGCAGCTCTAGGAGAGAGGCCTGAGCCCAGCCCTCACTCACTCCACCACTTAGGGCCTGTTTCTTGGTAAAGGACTGACTTTAAATCACAGACATGAGCCAGGAATTTATTCCCAACTTCACAGTGACCCTCTCCATGACTCTGTAGTCCCTCAGCCCTTGAATCCCTCCTTGTGATCTGTGAAATGGGAAAGAGTAGCACATTTTGACTTCCCAGAGACCTCAAATAAAGCTATTCATCTTAGCAATGCTTTGTTAGGTCATTTTTAGAAGATGCTATTAGGTTTTTTTTTTAAATTCATGGGAAAGGGCAGATGACCCTGTCCTACCTCCAATTCCCAAAATGGTGAACACGGGTTTAGAATCAGGCCTGAGCAGCTGGCCCTGGAGGAACGAACCGGAGCCCGGCTTGGCCACTTACCTCCCAGGTCTCACAGCGGCCCCAGCAGGCATCCGTGGTGATCCGAAGGCCCCTGCAGCCGGGCTTCTTGGCCAGGAAAGTAAACTCCCTCACAGCACAGCCCACAAAGGTACGCAGGTCCCCACTGGAGGTGCTGAGGACAGAACCACAGCCACACAGAAGCAGGAAGGCCATGGTGCCAAGGAACAGGTATGCCAGCTTCATGCTGTTCCTCCAGAGAGGAAAGGGAAATGAGTTTAACAAATCCAGCCGCCCTCAGCAGGGTGGCCAGGAACATGTAGGCTGCGATCAAGGGGACCTTGCTTTTACCATTCAGGAAAAATGGGCCAAGAAACAGTAAATACCCACAACTCCAAGACAGGTGCCCAAAGCCCTCTGCAACCGACTCCAGTAGAGATTCCCTGGACTTCTCCAGATACCCAGTCCTTGAAGTGCATTCTAAGGCTTTCCCCTTACTACATAAGCCAAGTGCTGGAAGTTGTCTTGTATATTAAAGAAATTTGTCTCTTCAAAATGAACACAAAGTATGAGTAACAACAAAGTAATTGCATATCTTGACATAATACGTGAAAACCCTTAAGTCATTTTTATTCTGGTCCAGGGTACTTGGGTCCCATGCTACATGCTTTGATCAAAATTATATTTTTGGTGTCGTGCATGGGGACTGGATGGAGAAGCAGATAAATAATAAGGATAGGCCCTGCACATGGTGCTACTAACTCAGCTCATCCCACAACATGGATATGCCAAAGGTTTTTATAAAACCTGGCACCTGTCTTGGTGGCCATTCATAAAAATGTGCCCAACAGGCAGCAAACTGACTCTGCTCTATGCTTCTGCTCTGATAAGCACCTGGTTGTGATTCAAATTAATTAAAATGCTAGAGAGCATTGGAGGCATTCAAAACATGATCCCAATCTACTGGTACGTCGATCCTCTCTGGCTCATGATCATTTCCTGTGGTCTAGTAACCAAATGGGCCCTTCTTGCTTGGCTCATAAGACAGAACAGATATGGATGCTGAAGCAAGGGTGGACAAGGCATTTACAGAATTCCCCCAGGTCCCTATCGCTTAAAGCGGACTGCATTTCCAAATCTGCCCTCACAGATCTGACCTGTCACCATTCAGGCTCTCTAGGCTTCCCCGGGGGAAGAATGAAGTCTCAGAGATGGGGAGGCCCTTACCTGATCTTGCTGGAGCCAACTTTTCCGACACTTAGAGCTGACACTTGTACCCAAGGTTTTAGAAAGCTGCAGTGAGTGGTGAGGTTAGCTCTGGGGAAATGTCTCTCCCCTCTCTGCTCAGTTGCTCAAATATATAGGAAAGGTCTTGTCAGTCACAACAAAAGAGAGGCAGATCCTTACAGGAACTACTGAGCACATCAAAGCCCTGGAATATAAAGCCTGTCTCTATTTTCCAAAACTGATTAACTGTAAGGGTGTTGTTTTGTTTCTTAACATCACCTACTGAAACAGAAAGTTGCCCTGGTGGGTGACATAATCTTAGGGAAATAGAGGTGGTTCACCTGGTTTTGAGAGAACAAATGCAGAGGGACAAGATGGATTAATTTTTCCTTTGTGGTAACTTTTCAAAATTTCCTTTCAAACAGGGTAAGTCACTAGCAGCTCATGGCAAAACTCACAGCATGCTTCAATACATTGACAAGTAACAAAACAGCAATGCTTACTGCAAAGAACATGGAATCCGTGATGGGAAAATGAGACTCACAGTGAGGAAAACCTTTGAGAGCCTTAAGATTAGTTAAGTATTAGATATTATTAATAACATTTTTAAATGAATCGTATAAGGCAAAATATGATGTTTTACATTTTTCTATGTACTTTCAGCATTGTTCACAGTTTTTTACATTGGCTTGATTTTTATTGTGAAAAGTCAACTAAAATGAGTATTTTAAATTAAAATAAAGCAATATTTATGCATGTCCTACTCTAATGGAAATGTTCCACTAGATTTCTGGCCTTAAAAGATTAAAACAAGAATGGGATAATTTTCATGAGTATGGGACATAGTTTATATTCCAATCTGCAACAACATGCAAATAGATTAAAAACCTATTTGTGCCATTTTTCTGGTTGCTCTAAAAAGTAAATGAAGCAAACATCATCTATGCCCTCAGGAATTTACATATCATAGTAAATCGTGACACAGCCAGAGATGTTTACGATGCATATTAAATAACTAATGAAACTAAAAGATGTTAAAGCATCTCCACTTTCTGCAAAGAAAGTTATTCTTTAAGTAAATGTATTCATTTAGGATTTGATTTTTCAAAACATATAACGATGCTCAGTGAATTTATCAATGCACCACCCCTATCTCTAGAATCCGATTGCCATCTATATTTTGAAGACAGTGGAACTAGGCTTGGAATAAAGAACTTTCTGCAGCCCTTCAGCCTGTGAGTAGCATAACCAGAACAGGGGCACCATGGGGACAAACTGCTGTGAGGCATGATCTTCTTGTCTTGCTAGGCCAAGAGCAAGCCGGCAAGCTAAGAACTGTTTCTGAAGCGGGCTGCTCAAGCCTCTTGGATCTGAAGCATACATCCTTGTGTCTGCACGTCAGGGAATAAAGACGTTCAGCAAAGGGAGGTCAACGGCACCTTTCACCACTCCCGAGTGCCTTATAAAGCAGAACTCGGGTGTCCCTGCTTTCCACCCCGTCAGCCTTAACCTTACAATAATGAGCAGTGACAGTTACCAAGTATCTGTTCCGTACCAGGCACTGTGGAATCTGCTGTGCCCTTACACATGGTCAAATTCCTCTGTCGATTTTCATTTCTCCTTTTTACATTGGGAGAAGTGGACTCCATCATTTTGTAACTTGCATATTCCCAAAGCCTTCAACAACTCTGGGGATAGCAGATGGGTTTGTTTCATCTCTGTAACCAACAACAGTTGATCAGAAGTGGCTGCCTGGAGCGTTATCATTCCATGTGCAAAGAACAGTAGCCTCCCAGCTGCACTGTGGCCACAGAAAAGGGCAGTGGTCTGCAGATGCCACTTCTCACAATCCTTCCACTCTGCCCTGCCGCGGGTCCCTCCCCAGGCAAAGTGAGATGTCTCCGTGTGACTGCAAGGGCTGCTTAGGGCCCTGATTGCTATGATGTGTCCCAGCACCATGGCCCATGCACCTGCCACCTTCTCTTCCAGCTACACTGAGCTTCCCGCCTTCTCTTGAGGCAGTAAAGATGTAGGTGATGTCTCCAAGCACAGGCCCTGGAGACTCCTCTCTCACTGCTCTATTATCATCTTCACATGGAGTCACTGTCACCTTGGAGGATGAATCAAAAGACACAGGGTCACTATGGGTAAAGAAAGGGGAGAAGGGGTGCGACTGCTTGGATATGAATTGAAAGTGTCCCCCAAGGGTCCATGCATTAAAATTTAATCCCCATTGTGAGATGTTAAGAGGTTGG